>JAGKTI010003160.1:27610-59848 GCA_018397915.1 Birgus latro | reverse complement strand
GCCTTTATTCCATCCTCTTGTAACTTTTCTACCCTCCTTGTAACAAATACTTCCTCCTGTCTTTCCCTTCTTCTCTTCCTCCATCTTGCTTGGATTCTGATTCTGGCCACCACCAAGTGGTGGTCAGAAAGTCCACTCCCCCAACCTCTATACACTCTTGCATCCATTATACATCTTCTCATCCTTTCATCCACACACACATAGTCAATCATTGCCTTCCGTTCATTCATTCCCCCGTCCTCTCTTCTCACCACTCGCCATGTATACCTATGGATCATTTTGTGCCTGAAGAGGGTATTGGCTATCACCAACCCCCTCCCAGCACAAATGTCCACTAAAGCACTGCCATTCTCATCCACCTCTGCAGGCACACCCCACTCACCAACCACTCCATCCACCTTCTCATTCCCTACTTTTCCTTTCATATCTCCAGTCAGAAACACTCTCTCATTCCTTTCAAACTTTTCCACGCCTGCTTCCACATTTGTCCAAAACTCTTCTCTCACTCTACTTACACGATCCTGCGTTGGCGCATACACGCACACAATTGCCCACATTTGTTGTCCAACTTTCACTCTTACCCACACAATCACTAAAGATCTGAGAATGAATATATGGTCTACACAACCCCTTCCCTTCCTAAAACTACCCTGTTCTCCAACTAATTCCTCTCTTATTTCCCTAACTCTGTCAATAAGTATCCTGCCATATACTTTTCCTATTACACTAAGAAGGCAAATGCCCCTATGATTACAACACACTTCTTTTTCCCCTTTTCCTTTGTACAGTGGAATAATTACACCTGACTTCCAATCCTCCGGGACTCTACCTTCCTCCCAGGCCAATCTGCACACCTTCCACATCCATTCTATTACTATCTCTCCCCCATGCTTCAGCATTTCACCGCACACTCCATCAATTCCTGGGGCTTTCCCCATTTTAACTTTCTTCATTGCTTCTACAGCTTCCATCCTACTGAATCCTTCCTCTCTTCTCACAACCCTCTTTCTCCCAGCCATTCTCCAGCCACTTATACTTGCATTACTTTCATTCTTTATGTTCAGCAATTCATTAAAGTGTTCTCTCCATTTGTTCACTTTTTCTTCCTTCTCCACTAGTAATCTACCATTTTTATCTTTCACACCCCAACAAGCCTCATTGGCACCCTGTCTAACTGTCTTTACCTCTTTCCAGAACATTTTCTTACATTCCCTCCACTTTACACTCAAATTCCTTCCAAATTCCTCATCCACTCTCTTCTTACTCTCTCTTACTAATCTGGATATCAGTGGAACTTTATCATCCTCATCATCTATTCCATACCTCGTTTTCCCACTCTAGAATGGAACTTTGATAGGCAGTACATACATGTATAATATCGATGCCATGCTTCCACTGAAGGAATCACTGTACTGGGGCTGGCCATGGTTCAGCTGATGCTTTCTATGGACTGGAACCTAAACTAAGTGCCGTAATCAACTAATTACTTCCCAACAATTGCTGCAGACATACTGTACATACATACATACATAAATATTTACGTACAAACAAATTGATGTTGGCCGTGATACAGCTTATGTTTTCCATGGACTGGAAGCTATAATAAGTGTCGAATCAGGTCATTTTACTTCCCACCAGTTGCTGGAAATTGTTGGGAAAAAGAAATCTCAGATATATAGTAAGATTTGTAACAGTGTGAGTCTCAGCTTGGACTCTGGTAGTCAGTATTTCTTGAATATTTTATAAACTTACCTATGGTATATTTATGTGGTGACATTTGTGACATACTGTATTTAAAACTTTATTTTTTGTAGTTTCCTCAAAGAGTAGTAGTAGCAGCCGTAGACCCAGGTTCATCTGAAATGTGAATCATGTGGACTGCAGGCTGGCGTTGCTCCACTCCTGCAGTCCACCATCCTACTTTCAAGGGATGTGGGAGGAACTGAGGGACATTTATTTATCCAGGCAACTACCCTTTTGTAGTTCACCATCTCCCATGTGGGGGATAGGGAGGAAGTAGAGGGATATTTATTTAACTGTTGTCCCGTTATAGTTTTAGCACTACGTGATGGCTATCCGTCCCACCACCAAGAATGCTGAGTAAAAATGACAAATAACAAGGAGATAATTCAGTACATTTCCTCCCAGAATATAACACCCGTATATGTAAAGGTTTATGGATTTTAGTGTTTTGCCGGCACCTTATTTATCTCTAATGATGCATCTTTCATCTTTTCAGGTGATAAGCAGTTTGGGAAGTGTCAAGATCAGTACCACAACAAGCTTCATCTATTCTGCCTTCCTTCACTGCAAGCATCATCTCAGCATCATCTACTCACAGCATCTGCTCTCCATGGACGGCTGTTTCAAGCTTTCGTCGATTCCACACTTAATATTGTTATATATTTTTCTCATACTTACTAATGCTCCAGGCTCAAGCTAGTTTGTTGTTATGGCCTCTGGGTCATTTGATCCCAAACCCTGTGGTCATCAGACTAAAATTGCCCTTCCCTTGCAATCTACTATCCTACTTTTGGGGGGATAAGGAGGGAGTTGAAGGATGTTTGTATAATGAGGGCATTGGTGCTGCCCATGTATATCAGTGCCACCACATGAAGGCATCCCCTTCCTCATACAGTCCAAGCTGTGCCCTTGTTTTTATTACTTGTAATTGTGTATAGTTGTCATTGAGTAACCCCAGTCTGTCTAGCCGAGCAGACCTATCAGTCACAGGCAAGCAATCGCACCAATAAGTAATTTGACTTGGCCTGCAGCATTACTATAAGTCCTCATTATAACTCACATATTTATCATTAATTGTTACCATTAAATCTTTATTATCTTGTTGAAATATTGCCTAGAAAAAAGTTCCATTGCCACATAAAACACTGGTTGGACAATTAACAAAAAATTGACGAAGCAAGTGTGTGGATTAAGTTTCTTATACTGTATTTTGGAACAGACCAGGGTTTAATTTAATTTAATTTAATTTTTTTTCCACTAAGTCTGGATTCATTTGTAAAGGAATTGAGTTATAAGATTTGCATTGTTGCCTATGAGAGTAATATACCAGTTTACCCACATACATATTACCAGTTGCATGTTAAAAGTTGTGATATTTTGGCCAATTTTCTCCCATTCACTCTAGCAGTACAGAGTTATGATATTTTTAAAACACATCCCTGGCTTTGTAATATATGTTTTCTTTTCATTAAGTCCAGAATAAGCGATAGAAGAGCTGACGGGTAAAATTTGCATTGGCATCTATAGAGATGTTTGGCCATTTCCTCCCACAATTACAGTAAGATTTATATGGAGAATTTGTAATGTTTCTGAATTCAGCCATAACTTATAATGAGGACTTTGGAAAATGTAATTGACTTTTTCTGTATATATTTTTAGACCCCTTAACAACTATCTTCATTGATCAGTGCTTTGAATTCAGTAGCATTAATTTTTTTGAGTTGTTATAGGGTCAGAATGTCATATGTGCTCACCCATATACTGTATTTCAGTGTTGAAGGGACACACAAGGTGAGATTCTCTTGCTTTTGTTTAGTTTAAGATTAAGCTGTTGATTCTAGGAAGCCCTTTTCATTTTATACTTGCTATCTTCAGATGATTTTATTCAGCTTGAGAGAATTTACAATGGAGGGGTTAGATGCAGCCTTAATAGTATTGGTAGTAATTCATGCACCCCCAGGCTCATCTGAATGTGAACCAAGTGGACTGCAGGTTGAGTTTCCCTTTTTCCTACAATCCACCAACTCTCTTTCAGGGAGGGTTTTGAGGGACATTTGTATAACCAGTTAGTGGAGTTGCCTAGCATTGTCAGTGCAGCCCTATGAAGGCCTCCCTTACTAACAATATAGCAGTAATAAAACCCATCAATAAACAGTGCCCTTCCTGTGCTGAATAAAATTGTTAGCTGCAAGAGTTAATTGAAAAGGACTTCACCTGAATTTAAGGACTTCAGGCTGCCTTCCACAGTTCATTTGCATACATACATCCATACATGCATGCATACCTACATAGGCGGTGGCTCGATCGGTAGAGAGGTGGCTTGCAGTCCCGACAGACCAAGGTTCAAATCTCTGATGGGGCAGGGAACAGTTTAAGGATTTGAATTTCACTAAATCAGGCTTTACTGATCTACCAGAAGACCCGCCGACATGTCGTAAAATTACCCCCACTAATTCCAATACACCAGTCCTGTATGAGACAGCCCTAGCCTGTCTGCAATATGGACAGTGGGTGTTAGCATCGAAGTGGTGACATGTAGAGGTGTATGGTATGTAGGAGGACTGCTTGGCCTTGATAGCAGGCTGTGAAACCTATGCCCAGAGTCAGACACATTAAAAAAAAAAAAAAGTTACATAGATACAAACTTAAAATTAATTTATACATGTGTTAGGTGTATAATGCTGTATGGTGGTTAGACCTGGGCAGTAAAGGAGAAGGATATCACAGGCTCTAACATACAGAAGTGACAGTAATTACTGTAGTTGGATGTGTAGTGCATCCTTGAATGTGAGGCCTGGGGGAGCTAGGTTTATGATGAAAGAGTTAAGAGGAAGGATGGGGCTGGAGTGTATTGGTGTTGTGATGAGGAGAAGTAAATTGAGTTGGTTTGGCCATGTGGAAAGGATAGGAGATGACAGTTTGGTGCAGAAAATGAAAAGTGTTAACGTTTGGGGTAGAGTTGCGAAAGACGAAATGAAAGAGACCTGGGACGAAGCCACAGAGTGTGACCTCAGGGATAAGGGACTGAATAGGGAAGCTGCCAGAGATCAAGCATCATGAACAGCCACCTTTAGGTGACCAAGGCCGACACGTGCAAGCATGTTGGAGCCATTATAAATGACACATGCATACACACATATATACTGTACATGCATACACATATACATACATATACCCCTGTACTGTCTTATGCCGAATATGATTATTAGAATGGGTGCTCAATCAATCAGTCATGTTGGATCCATTGGAAGAATATGTTCGGGCATGTCCAAGTGAAAAATCCCGCATCATATATTTGTTTTGGGTCACCAGCACTTAAATATTAATCTGTACTGTTGTTGTTGTGGCCCCAGGCTCATTTGAATATGAACTCAGTGGACTGCAGGCTGGAGTTTACCCCTTCCTGCAGTTCATCATTCCTCTTTAAGGGGTCTGCAAGGGAACTGAGGGACATTCGTACAAGTGGGCATCAGAACTGTCTGATCTTATTCATGCCACCAAGAGAAGTCCCTCCCTACCACCTGTAAGATGGAGTTATTTGTACCAGTATATTTATAGGTAAAGTTGATAGCAGCAGAGTGCAGCCTGCCAAGTCTGTTTTAATAGGAAATTCCCACCAAGTTGGAATATGAAGTTCCCACCAAGTCTGTTTGAATACAAAGTTCCCACCAATTCTGTTTGAATAGGAAGTTGGTCCATTTGGCTAAAAAGGTTGAGCACCCACATTCAGGCAGCATTGTTAGGTATCAGTTGCTTCCAGTTTTTCTTCATTGATATAGTAGGATACTATACATAAATTTTTTAATAATTTGATTTACAGTTGTGTTTGCCCAGTTTCTGACAGTAGAAAGGGAGAGCCATTTGCCTCTTCACCCTGAGGATGTCATTTCTGTTTTATTCTTTTCACCATCCAGTCATTGTCCAATCCATTAGGAGTGTTGGGGGCCGAGGTGAGGCCATATGTGTATCATCCAGTCCATTATTGTCCCTTCAGGAGTATAGGAGGCTGAGACTAGGCCATCCATCCATCTTGCCATGAAGAACGTAGGAGCCTGAAGCTAGACTATTCAATCAGGACATCAGGTTTTGCTATCACCCACCTGTCATTCAGCCTCTTTATTGCCTCACCAGGAGCAAAGGGGTACTCTAAGCTAGGCCATCCATCCCTCATTCAACCATTTACTTCCCCATCATGTGTCTCCTGAGGTTAAGCTGTCCATCCATCATGTAACCCTGTATTACCTCACATGGAGAGTGTAGAGTCCCTAGATGGGGCTGCTCAGTCAGGACATCAGTATTGTTTTATTCTTGCTGCCACCCGTCTGTTATCCAGCCCTTTGCATAAGAGAAGGTTCCCAATGCTAGGCTGTGATATGTGGGTTTTTGCAGGGGAAGTATAGGCTGTGGAGATGGGTGTTTTAGGCAGGGAAGTATATGATGTGGAAATGAGTGTTGTAGTTAGGGCAGTAAGATACAGGTTCAGAAGTAAGGAAGGAAAAAATGGGTGAGTGTGGGTGGAGAAGAGTGTTTGGCATGGAGTGGGGTGGTGATTATAGCTCTGTGATCTTAGCTTAGCCCAGGTTTTGGTCCTTTCTTATCCTAGTTTGGTTGGTTCATCGGCTGAATCAGATGATGATATGGTTCCGGCTTACTTTTGTAACACATTTTGGTAACTAGCAACATATTCTAGTGTTAATGTAGTGTTTTAAGTAAGTATTCAAGTTGGAGTGATGGCAGTTTTAGGCCAAGTTAGCTAAGCTGGTAAGATTCAAGTCATGACGTATGAAGAACTGCCCATCCCTGGTTGCTTTTTGGGATTAAGGTGTCTGGCTATAGATAGATAGACAGAGTCTGACATGAGCCCCTGGTGGCATTGCATGTGATATAATAATCTCAAGTCATATGTACGATTTGAACCATATGTAAGCCACAGTTCACTGTGGCCCATGAGCTCTAGTAGACCACCAGGCATCTTCCCCTTGTCATTCTACCAACAGTTTCATGCTTATACACCCTCATCCCCCATGTCTGTGAGTCATTACCAATCATATCATAGGACTGTAGGTCATATTATTAGTGGCTTTGTGGATGTCATAACACTTCTTCCTTAGCATTTTGTCCAGCATGTTACACATCAGTATCATCTTTTATGTTATTGATGCAAAGTTACGATGACATAAATAGCATACAGGAGAATATTAAGGTGTATTAGAGATAATAAATAGCCAAGAAACAAGCATTGTGAAGTCTCATCTGTCACCTAGAACGTTGTGTTGCATCTTTCCATTTCTCGTACTTGAGATACTGGGTTAGCATTAGAGTACGAGCCATATAAATATCTTGATGTTCGGTGCTTACTTCATACCAGAGTAAGTCTTACTCTTGGTACCACACGATTATTTGATTCAGCTTAAAGGAGACTTCTGATAATGAGAGGATTAATGAGGGCTGTAGTTTATCTGTAGTCACTGTGTTTTCACCAGACAAAGATCCCTAAGCCCTTTCGGCCCAGTTGATGGCCAGGTGTAGTCAGAGTGGAGGGTAAATTTGACTAGTAACCAAGGAGACAGTTGTACCTCATAACTCACTGTCATGCAACCACAACGTTAAAGATTGTAGGAGTGGCATAATTCGTGAACTAAATCAGTGGCTAGCAGGAATAAAAAGAAAATGACACAACATGGCTGAAGGGGTAACTTTACACTTTTTCAACACATGTACTAACAGTTTTTCTTTTCTTTTCAGATGGCTGCAGACTTCATCCTCTCCCTCAGTCCTTCCCAGTCCTTCATTTCCCATCCTTCATCCTTACCCTCTTCCTTTCTTCCACCTTTCCTCCCTCTCTCCAGCTGGGGGCCAAGCTTACATCCCAGGAGTGGCTGCCCAGGAATCACCAACCTTCCCTCTATCCTTATCCTTTCTCTCCTTCTGTGTGTGTATGTGTGTGTGTCTGTGGCTTGTATTCTCATTGCTTAAGGCCTCCCTGCCATCTCTTCTAATGATATATTTTGCATATTACACAGTTGTCAATATGTATAAATAATCTGGCAAGGGTGAGGTGGTAGGGAGTGTCCTTAACCAGTGGGAATATGAGCCATGATGTGCAGGGGTGGTGGGGGAAGGGAAAGGGCTGGGAGGGGGGGAGGGAAGGGATGGGCAGGGGTTTAGATAGGGACAGATACCCAATCCCTAACGGGATTTTACGGGGTTGACCTGCCGGAGGGGCATTCTGTTTCCCCATCTCGGCCCCAACCCATCGTTTCTCTCTCTCCCTCCCAGCTTTACCGCCTTTCTCTTCCCCCGGCCTGGCCAGCTTCAGTGGGTTTACCCCCCCCGGCCCAAACCTCCACCAGGGTGTCTGACCCAGTCACTCACCCCAGCCAAGGTGGTGGTGGTGATGGTGGTGGTGGTGGGAGTGTGAGTGTTCTAGATGTATGTGTGTGTGGCAGTTGAGCCACACATACATACATCCATATATACACTCACACTCCCACCACCACCACCATCACCACCACCACCTTGGCTGGGGTGAGTGACTGGGTCAGACACCCTGGTGGAGGTGTAGCTGGAGCTGGCCAGGCTACCCCACCCCTGCACATCAGTGTGAATGAGTTCCTTCTACTAATACGTTTTCTCTTATATTTCAGGGGTAACTATTATATTTCTTTTTCAGGGGTAACTATTTTATTTCAGGTTCTACACACACAGGACTTCAAACCAGGTAATTATTTGTTTATATTTATTATACTTGTGTGACCCTTTAAATGGGTGAGCACATTATTTGTACATGTATATAAACTTGTATACAATAAATACATACTGTTGTACTTAGGACTTTTACTTCCCTAGTAGTTAGGGCTATGATGATAGTATGAGAGAGGAGACAGAGAGAGGGTGGAGAAACATGACAGAACATACAGAGGAAGAGAGAGAAGCATATGAAAGAATAAATAGAGGAAGAACACAGAAAGAAGAGAGAAACACATGACAGAATATACAGAGGAAGAGAGAGGAGAGAGAAGCATATGAAAATACTGTATATACAGGAAGAGAGAGAGAGTGGAGGTAGACACATACAACAGGATATACAGGGGAAGAGAGAGAAAAGAGACAGAAACATACGACAGAATATACAGAAGAGACATGACAGAGGAATAGAGGGAGAAGAGATAGACGACAGAATACTGTGGAACAGAGAGAGAAGATATGGCAATATATGACAATATACAGAGGAAGAGAAACATATGAATCAATACACAGAGGAATGGAAAAATATGCATACAGAGGAAGAGAGAATCACATTTATACAGAGGGAGTGAGAAATAAAAAGACGAAGTGAATGAAACAAGACCTGAAGGGAATGATGAAATACACTAAGACATAGATGATGAGGCCACTTCCTAGCAGAACAACCACCTCTGGCAAATACATACATTAAAAACTTTAAGTCCTGCCATACTTAGAATAATACCATCTTATCCAATGGCAGGACTTTTATTATCTTTACACCTGACACTGCTAGAACACAGAATGATACAGAAACTAATGATACATGATGCAAACTCTTTAATGGAACTTTTCTAATACGAATACAAAAACAAGTGCATAGGAGGGCAGCACTCAATGGTCATACCTTCTAAGAACTCTGAGAATGAAGAAATTCCAGCTGAGATTCATAAATGTTAAGGTTGAAAGGCTGACTCCGATCTATGTTTAAATATACCCAAAACCATGAACCTAGTACTATGATACATAGGTGAATTATCACACAGCAAGCACTAATGAAGCGTTTCTGCCATTCTGTAAAGACTCTAATGGTAAAAATATGAGGTCAAAGTGTATGATATAAAGCTCTTATGTTCTGATGCTTTGATACACCTACTAACACACAAATTCAATCCCTTCACTATTGATACTAAAGTTTATTCCTGCTGCCTCCAATGATTTTATTTCTCTCTCCTACTCTATTAGTTAATACAGAGTATTTGTAGCCTCTCAAGTGTCTCTCCCTTACTGAAAAACACTGAAGGTAAAATAGTTAATGAAGGCTGCATGTAAACCCTCCACTTCAGTCACTCCAAACAACTTATACTCAGTTCTTCTACTTAACAGGTTAATGAATGCTGTGTGACCCCTCAAGTTCTAAATCTCACCCATGCTAAATAACAGTCTGAAAGAAGCGAGAATATAATGATAAGTTTGTTATTGGAGTAAAATGGTTAAAACTGCAGTACAAGCTAATACTGTACAATCTTCAGGTCGTTGTGCGACACCTTGTATCTGATATTTTATTCATGCTACATCCAAGCATTCATTATTCAGTTTAAGAGGGAATACATGAACAGGAATAGCTAAGGCCCTATCAACTCTTGAGAACTCTTCTTAAACCTACTTAAAACTCCCTATGAAGTAATTATTCTAGCCTGACATACCAGCCCCTTCAAAATGGTCAGGCATCTGAGTAGTAACCATGGAGACTCATTCCTACCTCCTACTCAAGCTCGATGAATCTCAGGCAACAAACTTAGTATGAAGAGCTGTGGCTACAGTAACTGAGAGGACTTACTCCCACCTCAGAACTATGGCTCACTGGATTTAACGCAAGCCGGACTTTGCTGTGTGGCCCATTCCACAGGTCACTACAGTACTCTGCTAAACTTAGTATGAAGAGCTGTGGCTACAGTAACTGAGAGGACTTAGTCCCACCTCAGAACTATGCCTCACTGGATTTAACGCAAGCCGGACTTTGCTGTGTGGCCCATTCCACAGGTCACTACAGTACTCTGCTAGATCAAACTTTCTTATGCTCTCTGATTATAACTGGGGTTTCTGGAGGCTTGAATGGTTGGTGAACAAGTGTATTGCCCATTTCATAGACCATGCTGTTGATAAGGTTTCTGTATACTACCTCACCTCATCTTGAGTGGGAATTGAGATTTTAGATGAAGGTTGCGCAAGAAATGGACTTCTTGGGTGGTTAGGTCTCTAGCTCTACAAAGAACTGGTGGCTAGAATGGTGGGTGTGTGTGTGTGTGTGTGTGTGTGTGTGTGTGGCCCATTTCACTGAACATGCCATTGACAGATCTTATTTTTTATATTTGCTCTTTAATTACCCCATCTCTCAAACTTACCTCAGCCTTTATATGTGGGAATTAGGGTCAGGATGCTGCTGCAAAGGAATGCCTTCAAGCAATGGCACTGATATAAACAGGAAATGGAGCTGCCTGGTTATAAAAACGACACTCAACTTTCTCACTGACCCAAAAGGTGAATGGTGACTGCAAGATGAGGGCACCTTCAGCCTGCAGTCTACCATGTTCATGTTCAGTTGAATCTGGGACTACAACTAATACCATCAGGGTCAGTTCTTTGCACATTTTCATTTCATAAAAATTCCATGCACACACACTCACCATGCACACGGAGCAGTAGAAAAAAAAAAAGTTATATAATGGCTAACACCTCATGAGATGTTTAGATTTTAACCCTTAACCCCTTCAACCTTGGAGCCAGAAGCCCAAACCACATGCAAGCTTTGAGGTAAACCAGATTGAGCTTATCTATAGCGATAACTAACAACTGATTATTTTATGAACTTTAACTACTGGAGGTTTTACACTGGGTTGCAGTGACAAATTTTGGGGAGCCAGAACTGCAGTAAAAATGATGGTCTATATCATATTTAATCAACCTTTTTCAAATTATGCTCTGGCCCCAAAACTGACTAGAAAGTGAGAGCCACAAGGTACAATAACTACCTCAAGAAAGCAGTCACCACTCATGAAAATCAATTAATAGAATGGTTAATGAAGGGCTATAGTGGAAGACCAATTACATTTTTTTAAATGCAAGGAAAAAGGTACCAAAGGCTAGAAGCCCATAAAATTATTCCCTCCAAGAACCTATTTAAGTTAACCAGCTGAACATAACCTCAGTTTAAGCTATGCTAATTTACTTTAACCCTCAAGGGGTACAAGGGGTTAAGGGTTAAAATCTTACAAGGGATTCACAAACACTTATGATCTATTTCCTCTCACAATTGAGAAACACAGGATATATTCTGCTGTCTCCTCTCCTTGTCTGACCTGAAAAAAAAGAATCACAGCTATGGCAAGAAATTGATCACAACTGCTGTGAATCAACATACTAAGCAATAAGATAAAACTAATTTATATTATTCAGTCAGTCAGTCCTCTTATAGGTCAGGGATGCTTTCCAAAATGTCAAAATTTTTCCCATACGACACAGGGATGTTCAAAAATACAGTATTGCAACTTACACTCAAGAGATGCTTTCCAAAATATCAAAACTTTATAAGTCAGGGATGCATTCTATATTATAAACACTTTTCTTGTATCAGACAGGGGTGATCCATAATTTGACTGCCTTTTCAATACACTTGAGACTGCAAACTGGGAGAAACTAGGAAATCAGCTTTTTATGAGTGACCACTCTGCCCTTAATGTTTGGACTGAGCAGAAATAAGCAGACTAGCCCTGGGCCCCTATGCTCCTTAAGAGGCACTAAAGGACTGCATGATTTTTTTTAACATCATTCAGACCTCCCACTCGTCAGTCATAAAACAGAAGCAGGTCTTACCACTGATTTACTTCTCTTATAACTGTTTAATAAATTGCTTTAAGTATTACAGCCTTACCTTAAACTGAAGTTGCTTTGCCTCTTGTATCCCCTTAATCATGAATTGAACATATCTCAAAGATATTTCATTATCATTATTATTATCAAAAGTTGTAGTGGTAATAATTTTGCCACACACATCCCAGACCTATATAGAGGACTTATGGCCATATAATTAAAACCGAGTGTGCCAAGTTAAGGACAAGGACCATTTCCTATGATAATTTCTCAGATCTGTCTTTCTCATATCACTACTGTACATATTATGCGATGCATGCACATCACAGTTACAATTTACAAGTGTACAAGTGATAAAAATTAGAGATCCGATACACTGACACAATGGGTTTTAATTATATGGCTCTGATAGAATAAACATTGCATATAATTGTACTTTCATAAACATCTCATGAGGTGTACATGTAAAGAACCACATCCAGGTACATTCTTCCCTCCCCCCCCCCAACCCCTCACTGCGTATTTGGTTCCCATTAAATTCTGAAATTATTACAGTATTTAGAAGAAATATATAGTATAGAGTTAAAACAAATCTTATTTGAAACTTAAGGTATATACAGGATGACCCATATAAAGCACTCCACTAAAAATGCATGTGGTAATATCTTGTGTGTTGAGGGGATAGCTCAGCCTGCTGGTGTGGGCATGGCAGTGGGAGTAGGAAACTGATAAATGATGCAGGACAGACAGTGAAGATACTGATAACACTGAGCTGTCCCCACAACACACAACAATTTGGCCAGCAGAGTGAAAGAGTAGTGTTATACATGAGCCACCCTGTATATGTGAGAAAAAAAAAAAACAATTATTTTACATCAACTGTTGGACTTTGTAATATCTTCGGATTATCGCCTGGATATTTTATTCTGGGAAAAAATTCTTGGTTGTTCTATGGCCATGGTATAATTTAATTACTCCATGCTGGTGACTTCATGAATTTATCAACAGAAAAGCAGTAAGTAGTCAGAGTGTTAACAATACTACTAATTCTTCTATGATAATGGTTTAAGAGCAATTTTTTTCTATGTAACTCCAGATACTTATAATCTAATGGGAAGAGTTTAATCAATTCTTCAATATGATTTAGCATGGGTATTTTTTTTCTGTCGTATGTTTCTGTCTCTCCTGATTTAAGTGGAGAAAAGTTTAATCTATTGCTGTGTATGGTTTAACCTTGATATTTTTTTCTACTAAGCTCCTTACGATTCTTATTAAATGAAAAATGTAATGTTACTTTAAATTTTTCTATACCATTCTTAATCTCCTGATATTACTGAAGGAGAAATGCTAAATGTGAATCTTGAGGGCAGAACCAATACACAGTGAGGGGTTAAGGGAAGAATAATGATCTGGATGTGGCTTTCCCCATGTTAATTGCTTTATACCCCCCATACAGTGCAATTCCCAAAATCCGAAATAGGATAAAGAGGGGCCTGGATTTTTTGGGGGGCACACTTAAATCTTTACCATCAGTTATAAGTATGGACACCCACCTGCTTGTATTTCTTTAACAAATAAATGTACTGTACTCAGTCTTTAATTTATTCAACAATCATGGTTTTGATAGCAAGGTATGAAAATCCAACAAACCCAATTTTTTTTCTTCTTTCTCTCTCTCTCTCTCACTAACTCAATCACTTACTCACTCACTCACTCACCCTCTCTCTCTCTTTCTTGTCCATGGCAATAGACTCTCAGAGCAAAAAATTATTGAATCACGTACTGTACACGGTTCATGTGAGTCCAGTCTGAGTCAGCTTAGACAACTGTACAATGACTCTGGAAACTAGACCAAGAAATTTTCTCGAAGTAAATTATGTTCTTTCAATTTTTTTTTTTGGGCACAATAACTCTTCCTAGAACCTTTCCGAAAACTTGCATTTTTTGGATTATTTGAATTTCGGATTTTGGGAATTGCACTGTACTGCTCTCTCTCTCACTCTGTCTCACAAACGCACAAATTATTTCATCATCCTAACCCTATTTCCCACACAAAGACTAGGTAAGCTAGGACCCTGGGCCAAAGAAACGAGAACTACCATAACAAAACAAAGAAAATCATCATCATCATCACCATGGTAATTTGCATCTAAGAGATCAAGTGAAGTAGGCACCAAACACAAAATATGATTACTGTATGTACAAAACTGGGCAAACTTTCAACATTTCATAAGTGATTTTGAAGGTATTGGCTGTGCATGCACACATCAGCCATTCTACACTTGCTGACTCTATAATGTGTTTACTCTAACCTGGCAAAGATCCCTAACCCCTTTCAACTTAGTAATTGGCCTATTTAAATCAAGTGTAGTGCATTCATTATAACCTAGCCAGATCCCTCACCTCTTTCAGCCAGCATAACTATACTGCATTTACTCTAACCTGATAAACATCCCTAACCCCTTTCAGATAAGCTAATGGCTAAGCGTGGTCTCAGCCCAGACTATAACTTCTGTGTAAATGTGGCCGAGTTCCCCGCCCGGGAGTGTTGTGCAAAGCTAACTAATCTAGCCTACTCCAAGAGACAGATTTTAGTTATGTACAAGAGATATATGTATGTGTAGTAGTCTCATCCCGGACTCTGACTACAGTGTAAATGTGGCTGAGTTCCCCGCCTGGGAGTGTTGTGCAAGGCCAAGTACCGGGCTTTTGTCCCCACACCACTCCCATGGTAGTACCTCCCAGGGACGATGGTTACCACCCATCTACTACCTAACAAACTACCAACAGCATGATCTATGAAATAAACCAACCATTCAAGCCCACAGAATTCTAGTTCCACCTCACTATACAAAAACATAACTTAACAGCATATATCAATCAGTGCACACGATCTCTTTACTACTAGAGTATTCTAAGCTGATAAAAACAAACAGCCTTCATTAATTCCCTCACTACTAGATGCCTCGTATGCCATCTAGAACTGAACCCTGTGTCAATTACCGTATACTATGCAATGTATCATCCAAGTACCTACCACACATTTCCCACCTTTCCAAAGCCTTCCACACCTTTAATGCAAGATATATTGACTGCTCCTCTATGTAAGGATAAGTTGGCTGTCTACTCAAGTCCAACTGCAATACTATCCACTTAGCCTTGTAGTCTAGGCACACACAATGTACACATATCACTAACCTAACTAATGACACAAATCAACCACAGTGCTTCCCATTCTCAGCAATCTCTTTCTCTTTGGTCTAGGCACAAATGGGCTGTCTAACAGGGGTCAACCAGCCTATGCAGTTATACTCATTGCTCATTACAAAATACACTACATCATCATCACCATCATCATCATCACCACCACCATAAAAAATCATCATCATCTGAAAGCATAACTGAACTATATACAACTGCAGACCAAAATATTGATACACATTATTTTGAAAAAAGAAAAAAAAAATTGGTGAACAATGACTTCTGAAACCATGGACAATAATGTAATACTGTACTTGTAGCTTTAAAAACACATCAGAACACTGTGTAAGAGATAAATAACTAAGACAGTTTCATAATTATAAAAGGAAAAATGTTTTTTTCTTCTTTTTCACAGCTACATTAACACACAACAATATCTGAAATCACCACCACCACCACCACCTAACCCAACCTATCAGCAACAATCAATTACTGTACACTTAATGAAAAAAAGTGCCAGTATATACCACTGTGATTGGTGCTGAGTAACCCCGGTCTGTCTAGCCAAGCAGACACATCAACAGCAGCAAAGTAATTACCCCTTCAGAGCCACCCTGTGCAGTGAACCATGTTACCTTGCAGTAGATAGTGCCTCACTGTGACAAGGCACAGCGAGGCACGGGAAACGGTGTGGAGGTTTGGTTCAAAGACAGACGCTACATTTGTGTCTCTCCACTCAGTTAACAAGACCACAGTAGGCTCCACATCACCCAATCTTTGGTTATATAGTTACCACACAGCGCTGTAAATAGTTTCATGGGCTACGGGAAACCATTTGCCTTGTCAATCAGTGTAGAGTCACCTGAAGTGAAGGAAGAGTAATAAAAAGTGACAAAGAACATGGAAGAAATAGGAATGAAGGAAAAAGAATGACAGAGGTGAAGGAAAAAGAAGGCAGCACTACATCAAGTGAGTGGATGATGGTTGCCACCACCTACCACAAGAAAAGGCAAAAGACACAATTAAACAAAGGAAAAGACCACATAGCTGGATCAGTAATTCAGAAGCTGGATATACTACAAATTAGGAATTGGAAACGGCTGATGTGGATGAGGACACGATAAAGGGTAAACAAGAGAAAACTAGAGTAAGGCAAGATTAAGATAAGCCAAGACAGTCTCGTACTTTCCAACTTCTTATTGATTTTCCTGGCTAAATACCATGTATGAATCAGGGAGATTTCTTAACACTTCTTCCTTGGCAACTTATTTTGCCTCTACCCCTTAATATCCTCTATGAAGTTACTGATGCAGATTATGTTGATATTAAAAGTATGAAAATAACATAAACTGGTGCTGGAGACTGATGCCTTCATGTAATGGCACTGATATAATGGGATGGCTCCAGTCCCTGGTTATACAAACAACCCTTACCTACTTCTCTATCCCCCAGAGGGAAGATGGTGGACGGCAGGAGGGCAACTTAGCCTGCCGTCCACTTGGTTCACATTTCAGACAATCTTACAGCCACAACAACCTCTAATTTACCACCACTAAATACATATGGTATTCTATATATTACATTCTCTTTCCACAACATATTATTGCCTCATTTTGTATTGTTTATAAAGACTTTGATTTGCTTGCTTGCATTGGCCTCGGTCACCTTAAGGGCGGCACAATAACATATATCCCACTGAACAAAAATATGAGTAGCTATAAACACCAAGCCAATCCATATACAGTACAGTATTACTCTCAACTGTTATGTGTCTGGAATTCTCATTAATCCAACTATCTGTCTATATAGCCATCCACCTGACCATCTGTCTGTCTCTCCACATTCTCATTTAACTACTATAAAGTGTCGAAAATTCTCATTTTCTGGCATCAATCTACCAATCTGTCCATCTCTCTACTTGTCTGTTTACCTGTCTATCAATACCTGTTTGTCTGCCTGCCTACCTACCTTATATGCCTATCTATCTACCTAACCATCTATCTATCTATAGTCACATGCCTTACTCCTTGAATGGCTGGCTATGAATATATGCCTGTCATCCTACCCCATGCTACCAAACTGCCTTCTCTCCAACTCGCACCACCTTCATTCATATACCTTTCTGTACCATTCCAACATCTCACCGTCAGTCTCAACGTCCCCTTCGCTTACATACTCTTCTAGTCTCTTTCTCATTCTCCATCCTCAGGTACTCAAACTACCAGCATTGTTACTGCATCATCATCATCATCATCACCATCCAGACCTTTTCCTACCTAAAGACAGACTGAGGTAGAGTCTAGTGAGCAAAACTCAGATAGAGGGAGAAATTAACCAAAGTCTACCCAAATGAATGGGCCACACAGTCAGTCACTCATCATTTAAGCCGCTGGAATCCTGACTCCACCCCACAGGCATGAACATCCACACACATGTTTTTCATACCTCCTACACAGCACCTGTTAGAAAGAGTTTGGTGGCTGAGAGGGATGCCTTCATGTGGTGGCACTGATAAAAAAATTTACCTATGCACATGTCCCTTATAACCCTTCCCTATCCCTGCAAAGGAGGATGGTGGACTGTAGGAGATGGACAACTTCAGTCTGCATTCTGCTTAGTCTGCAATTAGATAAGTCAAGGGCAACCACAACAACAAGAAAAAAGCAAGTGTGTCATGTCTGTATACCACCTTAGCCAAATCACAAGTCTGCAGTCCACTGGGTTCAAGTACAGATAACCCTAAAACCACAATAACAAACATTATAAGCTGTACAGCATGGCACCATGCAGTAAAGGGTTGGGAGTTGTCAATATCACTGAGTGTACATCGTAAACAGATAACTGGCTGGCAAAGGGTGAGAACAGTGAGATCGGCTGATGTAAGAGCTTAGCATGAGATTGCCAAATGCTCTATATCAAAGCAACATGCATGGATAATGATACTCTAATGTGCTGTGCAGTGCAGTGCCTCTAAAGTGCAGTGCCTACAATCTAAGTGCATCTATAGTTCATTCACTTTAACTTGATGAAATTGTCATACTTTCACTGACTTAAACTTTCTGGATATTTTCATCTTTTTACAGCTTGTTTCCTATACATAAACAGCAGAGTACGACAATGTTGCAGCCCTGTGCACTTTCCCCTGCACTTCTTCATGACTAGCACCTTAATATAATCTCATCTTATGGGTCAGCATTCAAGGAGGGATGGCAATTTTACAACTAGTTAAAGTGAACAGAACTGTGTCTACAGTATCAACATGGTTTCTGAGTACTGTACAATACCTGTTCCCTCAGTGTTGGATGGGATGCCTTCATGTAGCTGCACCAATACAACCAGACAGCAATTAAATATATGCCCCTGAACTACCTCCCTATTCTCTGAAAGGAGGCTGGTGGACTGCAGGAGAGGGGTAACCAGGCTGCAGTCCAACAAAGTCAGGTTCTGATAAGCCTGGGGCCACAACAACAACAACAACAACAACAACAACCTGTCCTCACCCTCTGCCTATACTGTCTCCATTTATTTATCTTTTTATTTTTTTTATTACAAATCTTATACTGATGTTGGCCATGGTAGTTTTTTTTTTTCTTTTCTTTTACTGGGAACTATACCAACTGTCAAAACAGCTGTTTCCTCACACTTGCTACAAGTTATTGGGAATAAAGAAATCTGAGATGTATTATAAACTTTGTAACAGTGAGAGTTTCAGCTTGAACTATGACTATGTACTTGTGTCTGTTTCCTTTGAGTGACAACTGTTTGGCTAGTTACCAAGTTTGTCCAAGGCTTATAGCAATTTGTCTTTCTAAGTGTTATTCTTCTATCACTTCAAGAGATCTAGTGTGTCTGTTCTAACCTGACATATATCCCCAACCCCTTTTAGCTCAGCTGATGAAGTGTACTCAGACAGGAGGGTCAGTTTGACTAGTAGTAACCAGAGAGACTCATTACTACCTCATATCTAAGGCTCATCATAAATTCATGTAACCACATTTAAGCAATCAAGTTGTGGGAGTGGGGCAGTTCCATCTGATGAAAACAGACACTACAAGACTCGTCATATGAATAGGAGTGCCTCTCACTACACTGGAAACTCAGTATCCATCTCCATATCACCTTGCCCTCTGACAAGGCTGCCCTCCCTCCACTTTACACCACCCTCCTACATATACCTCTCTACCCTTACACCCTCCACCCCATCCTTGGTTTCCCTCTCCACCTCCACCTCTCTCCTAGTGAATCTCTCATTCCTGATTCTCTCCTCATGGCTGGGCACTCCCCCTAACACTTTTCAGCACATCCACATCAACATCACAAAACTCCTTAACTTCTTCATTGTTCTGTCTGTCTGTCTGTCTCTCTCTCTCAACACATAATTCCACATGCTTCACATCCACATCAACAGCACAACACTCCTTCACTTCCTCACTGCTGTCTGTCCTTCCACATACAGTACCTCCACATGCTTCACATTCACATCAACACCAAAATACTCCTTAACTTCCTCATTTATGTCTGTTTCTTCACATAACTCTCATAAAAACACATGTTCATATACATACAATATACATGCACATACACATTCAAATCAACACCACAATGCCTCTTTTAACTTCCTCATTTGTATGTCTCTCTCCACATAACTCCTCATTCTTTCCTAACTAAACCTAACCTAACCTAACTAGACCTCTAAAGAATTAACCAAACTTACCCTAACCTAACCTAACCCAACCTAGGATTAAAAAAAACTAACAACAAAGCTCCACATAACTCCACCTGGAAGTCCTTTAACTAAGCCTAATTTAACCCCGACATGATCTTAAGATAACTAATCCCACAGTACCCAAACTTGAACCTGACACACCCTAACCTGGAAATTCAAAAAATATACATACTGTTTTTCTTCCCATTCCCAAACTACAGTATACCTAACCACAATCTCCCATCAATTCCAGATAACAGAGAGTATACTGTATTGTGATCTGGCCCAATAATTAACTTGTGAAATATATGATTAATGTAAAGTAGATCAGTATAAATTATGTCAAAATGAATTAAACTTAATGAAGGGTTCCTAACACTAAATATCAATGAACATATGACACTCATTCAAAATTGGGATAGCTACATTACAGGGCATCAGATATGACAAAAGAGATCGAGGAAATTAAAAAATAATAATAATAAATTAACATGATCAAAACAGGCTAACTGAACTGAACAGTGGATTCCAAGCACCAGTTATTGATGATCATGTGGCAGTAATTCCAAAATATAATACATTAAAGGTAACAAAAATTAAACCAAGAACAAGACAAATCAAGTCAAGCTAAGACACAGCCAAGAAAATCAATGGGGAAAGAAACTGTGACCAAAAGACCAAAGCAAGATAAAAAAAAAAAATATGAGGTCTGCAGAAAAGGTCATGACTCACTTTAAATATCAGCTAAAAGAGGAGGATGGCTAAGTTAAGGAAATGAAATTTGCAAGAAAGAATCAGATCAATCCATCATCCAATCCCATGCTGCCCCATGAGGAGCACAGGAGCCCAGGGTTAGGCAAGTTGGTCCTGACATTTAAGATTAGAGTGACCAGCCTCACTCATCCTTGAGTGGCATTATCCCAACCATCCCCTGGGTAGAAACCTACACAGGCTCAATCCAATTAAAGGACCTTCATTACCCACTAAACCACCTGGCACCATAATTTGGTAACATGGTTACCACCCAGCATAGTAAATGGTTTTGTGGTGAACAGGAAACCATTTGGCTTGTCACTCAGTGTAAAGTCACCCACAAGCAGAAGATAGAGGAAAGAGTGAAGGAAGGAAAGACAAAGAGGGGATTTAAAGATGCCTGCAGGTAGAAGGAAGAGGAAAGAATGAATGAAAGAGAGACAGAAGAGGAATGAAGATGGAGAGAAAAGAACAGAAACCCAAAGCAGCACTACATTGAGTGAGTGGATGGTGAGCGCCTTCACCTACCACAACGCGGCCCCACCTACCACAAATCCAAACCAATAACAGCCATGAAATTACAAGAAAAACTATCATATAACCTGTAAGAGCTAAAACCATATTAAAAAAAAAAAAAAAGTCTGGGATATATTTAACACATCAGCCAAAAGATGGTGATGATGTCAACACAATTAACATGAATCATACAGGAAACCATCAGATCCATAAATGATACTTTTTTGATCAAGTGCACAGCAGTGACTATAAAAACTACACCTTTATCCTTTCCATACATTGGAAAACAACATTAACTGGTGTAAAGGAAATATCTGGAACACACTTAAAACAGCAGATAAAATGGGGGGATGACCCAGGCAAAATGAACAACAGAATTCTCTATAAAATCACTGAAATCACTTAGTAAAACTTTTTTTTTTCTCGTGTTCAGATGTTGACTTTCATAAGACAAGTACAGTACCAATGAAAGTGAAAAATGCCTGTCAAAATTCAGCATTTGTAACTTCTCAAACTACCACACTTTCAAGAACACTGTGTAAGCATTTCATAATTCTTTAAGTAGACTGTGGATCAATATTAGTCTGCAGTTGTAGTCATCAGCAACAGTTCAAGAATTTTTTGCATACTTAGGAAATGGAAGGTGTTACACGAACTATCTTTTAAGTGATACCAAAACAGGTGTTAGGATTTGATGCACTAAACTTAGGAGGAGGTAAGATTATGAGTAAAAAATCACATTAACATGGGCCCAATTCACAACCATTACAGAGCCGAAGTTACTAATGACCTTATGGGCAACAATGGTTTCCATCTATTCAAAAGATCAAGGTTGTGTAGATCAGATATTCATTCTTAGATCTTTAATGGAAAAGTTTCTAGAGAAGGGAAAAAAGTTGTGTGCAGCCTTCATGGATTTGGAGAAAGCATATGACAGGGTGGATAGACAAGGATTGTGGAAAGTATTAAGAATATATGGAGTAGATGGGAAGTTGTTGAAGGCCGTGAAGAGATGGTATGAGGGTGCTATTGATGCACTGCGTGTGGATGGTGAACTGAATGAATTCTTCAATTTGGAGGTTAGATTCAAACAGGGATTGGCATGTCTCCATGGCTGTTCAATCTGTGCATGGATGGGGCAATAAAAGAGAGACAAGGAAGAGTAGTGGATGCTGGAGTGACCCTAATGAGAGAGGGTAATGTTTGGAAACTCCTTGTGCTGTTGTTTGCTGATGATACTTGGTTGTTAAGTGAAGACAAATGGGAGCTGCAAAGCTTGGTGGATGAGTTTAGGCGTGTGTAGGAAACAGAATCTAAAGGTGAATGTATGGAAGAGTAAAGTCATGGTCTTTGAGAAAAGTAAAGTCAGTGAATGAACAGTTAGGTTGAATGAGGAGAAAATAGAAAATGTGAGTGCATTTCAGTACTTGGGTAGTGTGATTAGTAAGGATGGAAGTTTAGAGGGTGAAGTGCTTGATAGGGTACAACAAGGAAAAAAGGTTGTTGGTTCCTTGAAAGCAGTGATAAGAAACAGGGAAGTGAGCATGGAAGTGAAAAATTTACTACAGGACAGTACTGTGATACCAACTTAACATATGGAAGTGAAGCTTGGACCTTGTTGGAGGGACAGAAGTCAAGAGTGAAAGCAGTGGAAATGGGTCATTTGAGAGAAGCATGTGGAGTCACATGGAGAGACAGACTGGCAAATGAGGAAATGAAGAAGCATTGTGGTGTGGATGTGGATGTAATAGTAAACATTAGGAGAAACACACTGAGGTGGTCTGGCTATGTTGAGAGGATGGAGAGTGAGGGACGGATGGGGACAGTGTATGAGAGTGAGGTGGAGGGGGGGGGAGAGAGGGGGAGGCATAGAATGAAATGGATGGATGGAGTGGAGAGGTATATGAGATTGGAGGGGGGGGGGGAGCTGGGAGCAGGGAAGGAAATGGCGGAGGACAGGGCGACATGGAGGCGATTTGTTTGTGGCCACCTGTTACTGGATTAAGGCGTCTGGCAATAGAGAGATGACAGAACAGCTATAGCTCTGTAATGGTGAAGAATGGACTTAAGTTAGTTTTGCATTTTTACTCCCGAAGTTAGTGCATCAAGTCCTCTGGTACCCTGTACAAAACACACAAAAAACAGTACAAGAAGACAAAGATACTCTCATTCACTTGAGTGGAATGAGAAATATACTGCCAACACTATTCTGATGACTTAGGCAACAGTATGAGAACGAATGGAACTTTCATTCACCATGAGAGGAATGAGAAATACATTGCCAACACTTTCCTGAGGGATTAGGCAACAGTATGAGAAGGAAAGGTACTCTCATTCACTTGGAGAGGAATGAGAAACATATTGCCAACACTTTTCTAATGGTCTATGCAATGGAAGATGTTACACTCCATTTTTGTGTGACAGCAATATGAGGCACACAAAAAGAAGTATGAAAAGGAACGATAATCTGTGTCATTTGGGAGGGGGAGAAAAAACATGAAAGACTGGACACAATCCAGGCAGATGACTGTTGGCAAACATCTGCTCATGGCTGTACCTTAAGCCAAAACAGTACATAGTACATAACACCGGCCCAATACATAACATCAGTGGCCCTTACACACACAGCTATAAATTTCTATGCAGGCTTTTCCAGTCACACTGCTGACAGATGATTACTGGTAGGCTAAACTGTTGCTTATGGCTGAAAACTACAAGATGCCTGCACATAACTACACACAGTCATAAGTTTCTGAATGGGCTTTTCCAAACACAATGCTCTCTTAACAGGATGAGGGCTGACATACGGCTGAGTAACTTTTCGTTCAACATTTACTTTCCCAAATTCTGTGGCACGATTCATTATGCACATCAATATGCAGCTTCAGAATGTAATTTCTATAACTCACATTAGGCCCATATACCAATTTAAGAGGTATTATAATATTTTCTGGTCATTTCTGTGACACATGCATATATGCCAATTTGAGCGGGATATCACTACACATTAATAATTTCTTTAAATCACACCCATTTGTTACTTTATGAGATATATCACTGCACATTAATAATATCTATAACAAATGCCCATTTGATAACTTAAGAGGTATATCACTGCATTTTCAGATCACTTCTATGACTCAAATCACAGCGAGAGTAATATGGAAGTGACTCTTTTGTGGCCACTTCTTATGGGACTAAGGTATTCGGCAATACTCATACACAGACAAAGATACAATGCTGAGGTGAAATATGCTATGTAAATCACAAAGAGGTGCTAAAAGCCTCAAATGCCACCTCAATACAGCCACTAATCCTAACCTACTGCTGTTATAATTTTTTCACCTCAACTTGCCTGGATTATTATAATTTTGCAGTTTGACTTCACATAGCTCAATGGCATAAAAAGATAATGCTACAGCTCCACACAGTATCCATGTCACTTCTTCATGACTGGCACCATATTCTAACATTAATCTCTTGTTACAACCTGACATTCAAGATGGACAGATGGTAAATTTAGGCCAAGTTAAAGTGAAAAATATTATCAACAGAAATAAACTATATAGCCCTCAATGAGGTATAACAGAATTCTATACCAAGAGTCTTTGGGCCATGCTTTGTGTTTTGCTTTGCCCTGTGTTTTGTAACTTTTGAAACATTTATTTATCTATGCTTATCTCCCTTAGCACAGGTCTGTCTCGTTTTCATTTTCGTTTTATTGAAGGCTGCAACATGCTTGCATGCGTCAGCCTTTTTGGATTGGAGCGTGTAGCATTTTATGACCGGATGCCCTTCCTGATGTCTACCAATGACCCTTGGGTGGATTCGATCCTCCGACCCTACGGTCAAAGCGGAGCGAAAAAGAAATTTTCACTGTACAGTACAGTACTATAGTACTGAATAGGGACTCCTTCATGTGGTAGTGCTAAGACCCGGTGGGTCAAATGCTTGGTTACATGACTGTCCCTCATTCCCCTCCATATCTTCCAAAATAAGGGAAGTGGACTGTGAAAAGGTCAGTTTTTGCCTACAGTCACCAGATTCACATTCAGATAAGCATACAGTTGCTGCTACGACTATTATTCCTACAACTGTGATTTTTGGATACAGACAGCTTACATACCTATAATGAAAAATGAAGACAATCCCATCTTACCTTCTCCACAGTATAGGGGCCCCAAGCTAGGCAGCTGTGGTCCAGTGTACAGTATTTAAGGATAAATGTGCAATGATGTGGCACATCTCTTGATACAATTACATGACTGGAAAAAACCCTCAGTCACCTCTTAAAGATCAAACTTATGCCAAGCTGTCCACAAACCCGAGGATAGGCTGCCATTCCACTACTTTTAAAGAGTAGATGACTAGTCTACTTCCACTGACATTAATTGAAAAACCTCCAGTCACGTCTTGGGGATCATACGTATGCAAGGCCGTCACTTCCACCACTAGATTAATGGTAAATAAATATATAACAAAGAATGGAACTTTCATAAATTTGTAGATCTGATTAATGGTTGATGGGGGCACTCACCATCCACTCATTCAATGTAGTGCTGTGCTCGAGTGACTGCACATTCCTCTCTTCATTCCTTCCTCTTCTTTCTTTACTTCATTCTTTCCTCTTCTTTCTGTCTACAGGTGACGCTACACTGAGTGACAAGCCAAATGGTTTCCTGTACACCAGGAAACCATTTACTACACTGGGTGGTAACCATGTAACCAGATTATGGCACCTGATGGTTTAGTGGGTAATTAAGGCACTCCAGCCACAATGAGCCTGGGCAGGTTGTATATCTAAAGGGTGGTTGGGGTATATTGCCATGTAATGCCACTCAGGGATGTATGAGGCTGGTCACTCTCATCTTAAATGTCAGGACCAACTTGCCTAGCCCTGGGTTCCTACACTCCTCATGGGGCAACACTGGGTTAGATGATGATGGTCATGGTGATCCTCTAACCTGACGACATTTTATATTCCATTAGAGGTGGCAATTTTTGGTCAGGTTAATGTGGGGAAAAAAAAAGTACAATGATGGAATTTTCCTAAGCCATTTTTCATACATTTACTATGACTCATTCAATCTGAAGACGTTCCTATTTTATTCATACTACCTTCAAGCAATTTTACTCATGCTGGAATGACATCTCATGCTGAAGGGGTTAATGAAGGCTGTAAGCTCTCTAGATTGAAAAATCTCTTTATGATGAATAAGACTGTCTGGAAATACCACAAACAAAATGGAAAATAATATGTATCAGTGGAGCAGTGAGAAGCAAATGAGAGTAAAAAAATAAATAAATAAAAGTGGACTTATTACTATCTAATTACATAATCCTCCTAACAACAACATCTAATCCCATTAAGCCCTAAAAGAGTGCACAGAAGCCCAGGGCTAGGCTATTCAACCTCAACAATTAACACTATGATGACCAGCCTCACTTGCCTGAATGGCATTACATGTTCAATAAACCCCAAACAACCCTCAGATGGAACCTATAAAGGCTCCATCCAGTAAGAACACCTTAACCCATTAAACCACTAAGGCAAAATTCAGTAATATGGTTACCACCCAACGTGGTCAGCGCAGCTCTCTTCCTGTATACAGAAGCTACTGTATGTGGGGGCGTTAAGGTCAACTGTTTTTACTCTAACGTGGCCCAGATTTACATCCTTTTGAAGCAACTTCATGTACTTCAGAGGCTACAATGCTACTGCTCTACGTCTATTCCACAGCACTTCTTTGTGACTAGCACCATATTCTGTAGATAATCTTTAGCTATAACTCAAAATTCAATACAGCGAGGTGGCAATTTTTGGCCAAGTTAAAGTAAAAAAGCATACTGTACTCAGCCTGATATTGGGTCCTGAAGAGAAACTGTGCCCTGCTAAGGCCATGTCCACACCAAATGTGGCCACACTGGACGTAGGCAGATGTGGCCGGGAGTCTAGGCCACTGTAATCGATGAAATCACTGGATGTGGGCAGGAGTTGTGGCCACTAGCCCACAGAAGTGGCCTCACTGGATGTGGGCAAGAGTTGTGGCCACTGCAGCCCACACAAGTGGCCTCACTGGGTGTGGGCAGTTGTGGCCACTGTAGCCCACAGAAGTGGCCTCACTGGATGCAGGCAGGAGTTGTGGCCACTGCAGCCCACAGAAGTAGCCTCACTGGATGTGGGCAGGAGTTGTGAGCACTGTAGCCCACAGAAGTGGCCTCACTGGATGTGGGCAGGAGTTATAGCCACTGCAGCCCACAGAAGTGGCCTCACTGGATGTAGGCAGGAGTTGTGGCCACTGTAGCCCACAGAAGTGGTCTCACTGGATGTGGGTAGGAGTTGTGGCCACTGTAGCCCACAGAAGTGGTCTCATTGGATGTGAGCAGTTGTGGCCACTGTAGCCCACAGAAGTGGCCTCACTGGATGTAGGCAGGAGTTGTGGCCACTGTAGCCCACAGAAGTGGTCTCACTGGATGTGGGCAGGAGTTGTGGCCACTGTAGCCCAAAGAGATGGCCTCACTGGATGCAGGTAGGAACTCTGGCCATTGTAACCCACAGAAGTGGCCTCTGGATGTGAGTGGGAATTTTAGCCTCTGTAGCCCACAGAAGTGGCCTCACTGGATGCAGGCAGGAGCTGCAGCCACTGCAGCCCACAGAAGTGGCCTCACTGGATGTGGGGAGGAGTTGTGGCCACTGTAACCCACAGAAGTGGCATCACCGGATGCAGGCAGAAGTTTTGGCCACTGCAACCAACACAAGTAGCTGCAGTGGATGTGAGTGGGTGAGGGTACTGGCCACTATAACTTACAGCAGGCATCTCACTGGATTCAGGCAGGTGCAGGCAGGAGTTCTGCATCAGTGTAGGTCATCTCAGCAACCTGTGAAAGAAAATCATTGTCATCATCATCAGAAGACCTACCTGTGGAAGAAAGGTAAAAGATTTTAAAAAATGGCAGGTAGGGATATTCACTACCAACCCACTAAATGCAGTGTTGCCCTCAGGCAACTCTACACAGAGTGACAGGCCAAACTGTTTCCTGCAATTCAGGAAACCATTTTCTATGTAGCATGGTAACAATATAACCAGATGACACCTGGCCATCTACTGGGTTAAGGAACTCCAAATTGATGAGATCCTAAGGGTTTACATTTGAGGCATGGTTGGGATTTACTGCTCATATAATGGCACTCAGGTGTAAGTGAGGCTGGTCACCTTTGCCTTCAATGTCATGACTGCATAGCCCAGCCCCAAGCCTTTACATTCCTGATGGCACTGAAAGGCTTGGACAATGGATGGTTGGACGTACAATGAAATTTATCCTATTTATCAACATTCATCCATCATCTAATCCTCTATTATCTCTACTAACAGGAGCATGGTGCTGGAAATGAATGCCTTCATGTGGTGGCATCAATATAACTGATTGGATCACTTGCCTGGTTCAACAAGTGTCCCTACACGCCTTCTAGATCCCTTTAAACAAAAATGGTGTACGGCATGCGGAGGGCAACTTCTGCCTGTAGTCCACTGGGTTCGTAATCATATAAGCCTGGGGCTGAATCTATTACTAAACTGCTTTTGCTCTAACCAGGACTAAAACTGGCATCTCCCCATTTCGAATGCTGACATGTAACATCAAAATCATTTGGATAATTTTGTATCGTTTATAAAGGCTTCAACATGCTTGCATGCACTGGCCTTGGTCACCTAATGCCAGCTCTCCATGCTGCTTGATCTCTGGTGGCCTCCCTATTCAGCCTCATATCCCTGACCTCACTCCAGGTCTATTTTGGTCTGCCGCTCGCAACCCTACCCCTGACGTTCACACTTCTCACTTTTCACACCTAATGCCATTCTCCATCCTATCAACATGCCCAAACTATCTCAATCTACCCCCCTCTGATTACAGACCAATAGCTGTCACATCTTCTCTCGGTAAAGTATTTGAAATTTTAATTAATAAACACATAGTTAAACACCTTGAATCCAACAATTTAATCAGTGATAGACAATATGGTTCTTGCCACGAAAGATCCACCACTGACATACTCAATCTCCTGACTCATACCATCCATCAATCAATCGACCTACATCGAGAAACGCATGCAGTAGCCCTTGATATTTCTAAAGCTTTTGACAGAGTATGGAATCGTTCCCTGCTGTCCAAACTCCCTTACTATGGACTAATGTCTTTTGTTCCTCTACTTGCCTCATATCTCAGTGACAGAAAAATAAGAGTAAAAGTAGACGATGTATATTCCAATTTCCACTCAATTAATGCCGGTGTGCCACAGGGATCAGGTCTGGCACCAACCCTATTCCTGGTTCATATTATTGATCTCTTATTTGTCACCCATAATCCCATCCATTCATATGCAGATGACTCAACACTTCGTAGTTCATTCACACTCAGACACCCATTTACAAAGTCTGATATCTCTAATTCTCAACTCATACAGCCATCTCCATAAAGCAAGACTTATCTATGATCAGTGAATGGGGACAAAACAACCTTGTCTCATTTAATGCTAGTAAAACCAAATACAGTATATACAATTTACTAATAGACAAATACTGCCAGATTCATATATTACCTTCAATGCTACTAATATTCCCATCCCCAAAAGTACTGAAATTCTTGGCATCTCACTTAACAATCCCCTCAGCTGGACCCCTCATGTCAGATCACTTGCTAAAACTGCCTTAAGGAAACTTGGATTATTGTACGGAGTCCGTAACTTCTTCACTGGCAAGCGGTTAGCTATAATTTATAAGAGTCATGTACGCTCTCAGCTTGAATATTGCTCACCCTTGTGGAATGGATGTGGAGTGGTTGCATTAAAACAACAAGACAAAATTCAGAACAAAGCTGTTGGAATTATTAATAACCCTGCTATTACAAATAAATTATCTCCCCGACAAGTTAGAAGGAATGTTGCCTCTCTTGCATTATTGTACAGATATTTTTATGGTAAATGCTCAGACGAAGTTGCGTCCATTGTGCCACCTCTCCGTGCCTTCCCTCGTGCTACACGAGCATCTGTCAGCGCTCATGACTGCAATGTCACACAGCCATGTTGCAGAACTTCCGCATATCGGAAATCTTTTATTACCCGAACTGCATCTCTCTGGAATTTGCTTCACCAGAGTTGTTTCCTTCCAAACTTCAACCTATAGCTGTTCAAGTCCAACTGTTACAGATATTTCATGAATGGAGGACACCAGTAACCTGGAGTATGGATTTTTTTTTTTTTTACTCATTTGTTTTTCCTTCTTCTGTTCTGTTATTTAAAAATAATAATAATAATAATACTGTAATGTCACTCAGCCCCAGATGGATATCATGAACAACTAACCTTATTCCTTTAGCCATTACTCTGTCCATGACTGTGTGTGTGTTTCCTGGGATGTTGGCACAAAATTGCCTACAGGCATCACCTTTTTATGGCAACTCTCAGGTTAGAAATAAGATGTCCACTTTTACTTAGTTCAGGTTCAGCTGCAGGCTGAAATACCAAGAAAATATGGCATGAGGAAATCTTTTCCTCTTACCTACTCCACAGTACGATATCTACTGTATATTGTTTAAAAAGGCTCCATCGTGCCTGCATGCATCGACCCTGGTCACCTAATGGTAGCTGTCCATGCTACTTGATCTCTTGCAGCCTCCCTAGTCAGTCCCTTATCCCTGAGGTCACACTCTATGACCTCCTCCTCAGTCTTTTTTGGTCTGCTTCTCACAACCCTACCCCCAAGTTTCAAATTTCTTACCTTCATGTCATGCTCAAACCATCTCAATCTTCCTCTCCTCATCACAACACCAATGTATTCAAGTCCCATCCTTCCTCTCAACTTCTCCGTCACAATCCCAGACCTTATATTCAAGGATGCACTACACATCCATCACCAATCTAATCACAATCATCACCTCTAATACTCTGCTCCTTCCTAAGAACCCTCTACATACCTCTTTCACTCTCTCAAACACTTCCTTTTCCTTCTCTTTTACCATCACAAAGTTAATCGTTATCACTCTCTCCACACCTCGCTCTCTCCTAGGAAACCCAGTACAGAGGATTGCCAGAACAGTTTCACCTCCAGGCTACCTCATCCTCACATACCTCTCTCGCTATTTCTTCTTCCTCCTCCTTCTCCGTCACCAGTATACTGTTCCACTCACTTTTTCAATCCTCCATCTGAAGGGTATAAGCTGTGAGATTAGAACAAAATCATTTACAGTACTTCCTTAAATTTTCTCACTGACAATACGATGTAAATAGCCTAAACATTGTCTGTGTGTGTGTATGGCCACATCTGACTCCCTCAGATTTTGATGCGCCATACACTGAAAGACACAGAACGACGAGCTGACAACGCTGGTGTAAATTATACAGGCATACCCCAGTTTAACGATGCAATTGGTTAAGTAAAAACCCATCACTAGGCGGGGTATCATATCTCGGGGTAAATTTAACAAGTCATCATCATCATCAACGTTATCCAATCCTACATTGCCCCATGAGGAGCGAAGGGGGCCGAGGTTAGGCAAGTTGGTCCTGACATTTAAGATAAGTGACCAGCCTCACTCATCCTTGAGTGGCATTACATGAGCAATAAACCCCAGTCACCCCTTGGAGATAAACCTTCATTGGCTCAATCCAGTTGGAGCGTCGTAATTACCAACTAAACCACCAGGTGCCAAAATTTGGTTATATGGTTACC
>JAGKTI010003160.1:0-22618 GCA_018397915.1 Birgus latro | reverse complement strand
AGCGTTGTGGTGTGGTTGAGGATGTGATGGGAAGCGTTAGAAGCATGTTAAGGTGGTTTGGGCATGTGGAGAGGATGGAGAGTGGAAGACTGACGAGGAGAGTGTATGTGAGTGAGGTGGAGGGGGCGAGAGGGAGGGGGAGGCCGAGGATGAGATGGAGGGATGGAGTGGAGAGGTATATGAGAGAGGGGGGTGTGAGTTGGGAGCGTGGTAGTGAAATGGCAGGGGACAGAGTGACATGGAGGCGATTTGTTTGTGGCCACCCCGTGCGGAATTAAGGCGTCTGGCAATAGATAGATAGATAGATCTAAAAATCCCCATCCATATTTATCTCTGATGCTTGCCTATGAGCACCTGCATATTCATGCCTTCCATTAGAACTGGCAGACTGAAATATCACGAGATTTAAAACTGCAGCATCAATAATTGGATTCCCGGCCTTTTAATAAAAATGTAAACAAACACTTTACCTTCCAAAATACCGAAAATTACTCTATATCATCTACTAAATCTTCAACCATATTAATTTCCTGCCCTTACCCGTATTAACCCGTATTAACATCATATTGAAAAACTACCCATTACATAAGGAAGACAGAAATATTATGAGATTTAAAACACCGTCATCAGCCTACCTGGTTAAAGGGATTCCGCGGCCTTTAATCCACTGTACACATCTTTATAACCTTTTAAAATGCCCAGTCACAAAATGTTTACATATATAGCCCCGGCCATATTAATCTTCATTATTCCTCATGTCTGTGACCATATTCAACCTTAAAATAAGTATGGATGACACGCATATTTAGGGATTTAACAGCATCAGCCTACCTTGGTTTAAATGGACGGCTGGCCACCTGGGAATAAACACCATCGTATGCCCTTCTCATGGCTAATAATTATACACTATATCAACCACCTATATGCCTACATAATGGCACAAGAAGTTAATAAATAGATAAATATGAGAAATACCATTAAAGAAATCACAATAACATCGTAATTAAAGAATAAAATCATCGCTCACCTTCGACATCTATAAACTCGCCCGATCCCATAATCCTCTAGTGACGTCACATTACAAGCCTAATATATTTACTTCTTAATGCTAAATTTTAGGCAGAAAATTTTGCTGCTGCATCATTATTTTTTCAAGAAATAATTTATGTTCATATACTGGGTTAAGTAATGTATTTCTTGCTATTAAATTTCAATTCCGTTCTTGCGTTTTTTTTTTTTTTAGCAACACGATAACATGCTGCATGTAAATAAATAAATAGATAAAGAAAATAAAATAAAAACGTGGATTACTGCATCATGTCAAATTATACTGTACAGTATTTGGTCATATCCTATGCTGGGTGGTAACCATAAATCCAAATGAAGCCTGGTGGGTTAGTGGGTTAAGGCGGAGTCTATGGGCGCCATCTGAGAGTGGTTGGAGGTTTATTGCTCCCGTAATGCCACTCAGGGATGAGGGAGGCTGGTTACCATTGCCTTAAATGTCGGGACTGATGGACTAAACCTGGGACCCTACACTCTTGCTTATACTGTATGGGGCAAAATGGGGTTGGATGTTTGTTTGTTTATTTTTGTTTTTGTTGTTCTCCTCCTCCTGCTCCTTCTCCTTCCTCTCCTCCTGCTCCTTCTTCTCCTGCTCCTTCTCCCCCTTTTCCCTGTCCTATTTTTTTCTTTTTCTTCTTGTTATTGTTTCCATATATCCAGAAAATGTCATCCAACTCGGAAGACTCTACACTGAGGGATATATGAAAGCTGTATCCAACCCCTCCACTGCAATAAGCATCTCATGATGTCCTGAACAAACGGTGTGGAGGAGGAAGAATATAGATCATTGGTGTGAAGGGGTTGGGATTATGTCTTGTTTTGATTGATTGATTGATTGATTGACAGAGAGAGAGCGAGAGAGAGAGACTAAATAGAGTTGCTGCATTGGCCAAGAATCCGATACCCATCATCCAGTCATTTTCTGCCCCTTCAAGAGCATATGGACCTGGAGATAGGTCACTCAGTCCTTAAGTTTAAAGCGAGGGTGACCAGCCTCACTTGTCCGAGTGACATTATGTGAACATTAAATTTCATACAATTACGACAGAGTATTCAAGTTATGGGAGTGACTCAGTTCTCTCAGATGAAAACTGATTAAAGCAGACCTACATTTGGGATCAATTCACAACCTGTGACTTCATTTGATAATAAAACTTCTGACCAGAGATATGATAACAAGAAACAGAAATGTCATGAGAAACTATTAACACCATCCCAGACAGAGGGAAACATATTAGCAGACATCCATGGCTATGTCACTCTACAGAGTGAAAAGAGAAACAAATAATGCTGTTCATTAACACTGTGTAATGATTTACCAAGAGAAAGTCATGCTGAGTTTGATGGAAATGCTGGAATGAAAGAAAAAAAAAACACAGTGAAGAGATCTATCTATCTATCTATCTATTGCCAGACACCATAATCCCGTAAGGGGTGGCCATTTGACTTTGAGTTATTTATTTTACGGGGAGGGGCACTAACCCTCCACCAACCCACTTGTTGACACGTAGGGAGCACGTATGGTTTGGTTATATGGTTACCACCCAGCGTTGTAAATGGTTTCTTGGCTTACATGAAACCATTTGGCTTGTCACTCAATGTAATGCCACCTGTAAAGGAACGAAAAGCAGTAAGAAGTGACAGGAAATATAGGAGAAATAGGAAGAAAGGAGGGCAGGCACAGAAAAAGAATGATAAAGGCTAAGGAAGAAGTAGGCAGCACTACATCAAGTGAGTGGATGATGGTCGCCACCACCTACCACTAAGTGAAGAGATGATATATTTTATTTATCATGGACTTATTCTCCTTTATCACTGTCATGGATATATCACGTACATTTGGCCAATCAAACCAAATCACAGCTCTAAGGCCCTTGAGTCTCGTGATGCAGTGTTTAGTTTAATCATGCTTTCTCCTGACGATTTTATTCAGCAATTTGGTTAAGGTGTAGTAATGAGAGGGATGATCAAGTCTACACCTAACTCTTCAGTCAGGAAGTCACCTAACCTGTATAAAATCGTCTGGAGGTAGCAAAACTAATACGGTTAACGTATCGTCAGATTAGTAATGGTAGCAGTTGCAACCTCAGGCTCGTCTGAATGTGAAACCGGCGGACTGCAGGCTATTGTCCTCTTCCTGTAGTCCACTAGCCTCTTTCAGGGGAGAGGGAGGGAGTTGAGGGACATATGTGTAAAAAATGCAGTCCAAGTCTAATTGTTACAGATTTATTTATTTATTTATTTTTTTGTTGATGGACAACACCTGTAGTCTGGTGCATGTTTTATTTATTTATTTTTTTTAAATTTAGTCTGTGCTTTCTTCCTCCACTACTTTTTTTTTTTTCGTTTTTCAGAAGATAAACAGAGCCTGGTATATGGATTTTTTTTTTTTGTCTTTCCTTCCACTGTTCACATTCTGTAAAGAAAATAAATAAGGGTAGTGGAGCCAACCAGTTTTATCAGTGTCACCACATGAAGGCCTTCCTCTCCAGCACCACACCATCAGAATGAAAGAGTTAAAAACACAAGGCACCACATCTGATCCCAACATAGTCTAGGGCCACAGTCCCACCACTTAACGAGGCTCTCTGGCACGTCCTCCTCAGCAGTGTATTTCTGTACAGGGTAAACTCATATTTTCTTGTGTGGTATTTATACAAACAAGTCAATACTGTATTTGAGATGTAGACAACACAGTCAGAATAGAGAATGAGACTGGCTATACTCTTTTCACTGTAACTTGGCCAAGATTTTTGTCCTTTTGCAGTTTACTTCATGTAGCTCAGTGGCAGAAAAAGACTGTTATGCCTTTACAGCCCTTCTATGGCATTTTTCCGTGACTAGCTATATATTATAGAGTTTATTTATTGTTACAGTTCAGCGTTCAAGATAGAGAGATGGCAATTTTGGGCCAAGTTAGAGACCATAGTGTGTATGTGAGTGACATAGAGGTGGAAGAGCTAAATGGAGGAGGCCAAGAATGAAATGGAGGGTGACAAGCAGGAGAGGGCAGCCTGATGACAGAGGACAGGGTGGCATAGCTGAGAGTCATTTGTGGCCACCCCTTCTGGGATTAAGGCAAAGGATATAGGTAGATAACATACAGGAGCTGTGTGTGCAGTACTGTCTGATTTCTTATGACAACGACCCATTACTCTTCTCAGTTCAGTTGATGGCCGGATGTAATCAGACTGGGGAATAATTCTGACTTGTTACTAAGGTGACTTATTTTTCCCTCATAACTAAATCTCACTGAATTTCATGTAACCACAACTTAGCATTATGTTGAAGATGTGGCCCAGTTTCATGATGAAATTTTACCAACCACAGTAGGCAGAATAATCACTAAGGAAGAGGCACTACAGGTCCTACTCAGCTGACGAGAACAATGACTCTGGATTTGAAACTATACTCCATTCCCTTTACTTTGGCTGAGATTTCTGTCACTTTCCACAACACTTCTTTGTGACTAGCACCATATTTTAATGCTAACCTCTTATCACAGCACAGCATTCAGGACAGTGTGATGGCAGTTTTAGACCAAATTAAAGTGAACAGAGTATGATAAAGCAAGATGTATTCCATATTATCACAACCTTTTTCATAACACTGATATTGTAAACTGGGAGAAAATTAATAGGAATAGGCGGTGGGTTAGTGCCCCACCCTGTAAAACAAGTAACTAAAAATACGAACAAGAAGCCACGGACCAGGACTTACCACAAGATGACGAAAAAGACCGAACAAAAGACTTGGTACGGATAGTTACGTGGAATGTAAGGGGTATAAATGATGAGGTGAAAGAAAGAGAGATTGTACAGGTGCTTGAAGGTGCGAAAGTGGATGTATGTGGATTGACTGAAGCTAAATGAAGAGGTGAGAGTGTGAGAGAATGGAAGTATGGATGGGATATATGCACTGAAGTAGGTGAGGATGAGAGGGCAAAAGTTGGCGTGTGTATTATTGTGAGTAACGGATGGAAGGAGACAATAAGAGAGTATAGATCAATTGGCTCAAGGATTGTGTGGGTAAGAGTGAAAGTTGGACTACAAATGTGGGGAATTGTGTGTGTGTATGCGCCAACGCAAGATCGTGCTAGAAGAATGAGAGAAGAGTTTTGGACAAACTTGGAAGCGTGCTTGGAAAAGTTCGAAAGGAGTAAGAGAGTGTTTTTGATTGGAGCTATGAATGGAAAAGTAGGGAATGTGAAGGTGGATGGAATGGTTGGTGAGTGGAGTGTGCCTGTAGAGATGGATGAGAATGGCAGTGCTTTACTGGGCATTTGTGCCGGGAGGGGGTTGGTGTTAGCTAATACCCTCTTCAGGCACAAAATGATCCATAGGTATACGTGGCGAGTGATGAGAAGGGTGGATGGTGAACTGAATGAACGGAAGGCAATGATTGATTATGTGTGTGGGAAAGAGAGAGAGAGTGAATAAGTATTTGACTCATATCACTCAGCATACTGTAGGTACATTTCCCATTCTTGATTTTTTCTTCAGTGTTTTCCAAACCCTGCCTCACTTTATCCTTAGGTGGGAACAAAGATGATGTTGATGATGATGATGAACTGAGGTGTGCAGATGTAAGCACCTAATCCTTTATTTTTTATGGAATACCTATAGAAAAACTCCTCCGACGAAGTTAGAAGTTATGTTTTCACCCATATCTGTTTGTCTGTCTGTGGTCAATATATCAAAAAGTTGTTATTGGATCCCATTGAATCTGGTTGGTAGGTGGACAGTGAGTCAGGGAAAGGTTTATTAGATTTTGAGGTGGATCAGGGCCAGAATGAAAGAAAAACTCATAAATCTTACTGGCGTTGGTGGAGGAATGTGGTCTCTGCGATTCACTAACAGTGCAGACCAAAACCGTAGAATTAAATAACTGACTGTGAGACCATAAAAGTATTTGTCTGGTGGAAATGAGGAAAAACAGCAGTAAATCTTTAATTTTATTGTCGCTGGCGGAGGAATGCACTCTCTGATTGCTTTCTAGTTGCTAGATATGATCAGCCTCCATCTGAGATTATAGTCAGTAACAATATAAAAATGTCAGAAGGGTTGTCACCATCATAATTTATGTTTAAGAAATTATTGTTAAAAAATGGAGGTTTGTCCACACCCTCGTTCTCTCAGTTTTAATAATACAGTTTAAAGTGAGGCAAGCTAAATCAACAGCTGAGAAAAATCAGTTACGGTACGAAATCTTCCAATCTAAAGGAAATGCTGTGTGACCCCACTGTATCGCACCAGCCAAGAGATTATGTTTAATTGCCTGTCCCGCCTCACAATGAAAAAGTTTTTATGTTATTAATCTTATCTTGCAGGGATACAGATTGGATTTAGACTCGGATTATAAGTGGCCTTGGCTTCGTGGGACCTCGTCCTTAGTGACTTATTTTTCGCTTTGTATTTTAACATACTCTTGCAAACTATTCTACTGTTTTCACACCGACATAATTTGCACCAGGAATGTATGAGGCAATATTAAGGTGCATTGTGAAGAATAAATCGGAGAGTAAGAGGTGCTACAGAAAAGCTCCAGGGTCACTTAGAATACCAACATATACTAAACATCTTTCTCGGTCTCATAAGGATAAAGTGTAAGTCTTATCGGTGTTATCTGGCACGGGGGAAGGAATTTAGGCTACTCAAGAAGTTATCAGGATTAGCGTTACTCGGTCACACGTCACAGAGAACTTCCGTCGTCTGTTCATTACCCTTGAAGATAACACCAATTCGGGTCGGTATCTCGGATTATAGTGTCGGTATTGTGATTTTGCCGTACGCGTTTTGACGTACAAGGAAATTCCAGAGATAGAAGGCAGCTGTATATAAGCGGTGAGGTTAAGGCTGCACAACTATAGCCAGACAAACAGCCAGGAAGCTACAGCAGGAAAACCTCGTCTCCTTCTCCCTCACTAATCATCATGGCTGCCTACCACTTCCTCGTTGCCTCCTGCCTGCTGGTCCTGCTGGCGTGTTCTGCTTTAGCCTGTGACCTGCCCTACTGTAAGGTCATCGCGGGTCAGGAGGTGGTGTGCAAGAATCCCAACTCCTGGTTCGAGTATCACCCACATCCCACTGATCCCTCCAAGTTCATCCAGTGCACCACCTACGGCCCGCAGGTAAGCCGGTCAGACTGTTGGGTAAAGTTTGTTCTCCCAGGAATACAACTATGGATCTAGATGTAAATTAGATGGTTGTGTGTCATATTCTAGGGGAATACTGAGCCTTAGCAACACCTGACTGACTGCCTTTAGGACCCTCTTGTAATCGATGGGCATTAGGGTCGTATTCTAGATGCCATAGGAAGGTTTGTAGCTCCTTTTCCTTAGCGATTTATTTTGTATGATACACTTTAACATTTTCTTTTACGTTATTTAAATTACTATGGTATCGACATAGTTTGCATAAGTAACATACGCAAGAGCTGTGAAGTGAAATGTTCAGAATAAATTGCTCACTTGAAAATGTTGCTAAATCTCTTAAATCAATAAATAGATAAGTGAAATATGCTGGTTAATCCCAAATCTTCCTCTTCTTCTTCGTGCCACAGGTGATGAGCTGCCCCACCGGTACAGTATGGAACCAAGCCGCCTATATGTGTGGCTTCGCGGCCAATGTGCCATCCAACTTGCATCCAAAGGGCAAGGCGATCACTAAGGCGCCCACAGCATAGTTAACGTTGCACAACCTTTAACATCTACAGTTCCGTGACATTATTTTCAGTAGTTTTACATTCTACCGACGATTTCATTCAGCTGCAAAACTTTTCGAACTGTATGAGTCAGATATAGGCTTGATTAATCCTTCCACATCTAAGATTTAACAAAATTGTTTAGAGACAGCAATAATAATAATAATAATAATAATAATAATAATAATAATAATAATAATAATAATAATAATAATAATACGTCATCAGAGACACAAGTTCGCTTAATATTTCACCTCTTCTGGTTCTCCCTTTCCTCTGTTCGCTAATATTCCTAAGCTGAGAGAGGTTTGGTGTGCTTCCCTACCTACAGATACCAAAGTTAACCTAATATTACACCTCTTCCACTTTTCACTTTCCTCTGCTGGGTATTATTCTTAAACTGAGAGAATCTGGTGTGCTTCCCTACCTACAGATACAAAAGTTAGCCCAATATTTCACCTCTTCTACTTCTTACATTCTTCTGCTGGCTAATATCCGTAAGCTGAGAGAGGCCTGCTATGTTCCTCTGGCAGTAGATGTTGTTCTTTGATATGATGTGTCAGGGAGGAAAGTGATCGACATGTTTTAAAAGTGTGAAGCCGACGTAGTGGAATAGTAACCCAACTTTTGTCCCTTACTGTACCAACGCCCTCGTATCTGTGACTTTACGTTCGTGTTCTGTGTGACATCAAATGCTTCGTAGCACCTCTTCCTTAGCGATTTAGTTTGCATTTTACACTTTAACATTCCCTAGTAATTAATATTATTTAATCGACATAGTTTGCGGTAATAATATACATGAGAAGATTTAGGTGTTACGTACAGAACAAATCGCTAAGGAAGTAATGCCAAGAAAACTTAGAAAAAATAAATAAAGAAATCTAGAATTCGGCCTCATGACCAAATGTATCCTTCAAACTGCAGCCACATGGAAAGGGTAGTACTCTGGCACTCGTAAGCTGGGTAACGATGAAAATTAAATATGTCAGGTACACGACAGAATATTTCCACGTTACTATGCAAGATTTTCAAAGATTTACACACACACACACACACACACACAAGATGAAGTTGCAGACGAGGCAAATATATGATCCAGACCACAGAACTGCCACCAAAACATTAACAGCACAAACTCTCCTTGCTAGCAGTGTGGACCAGACGATCACCATGCAGCCTCCTGGCCAGTGCAAACAACGTAAACAACAGTGCAAATCTGAGACTACACGGAAACAAAATGAAATCAAACGTGACTGAAACATAATTCTCTTTGGCACTGGAAAATTCGTAACAGCTTATTATTTTATTTTATTATTATTTTTTTCTTTGAGCGCTTGGGTTGGCTTAGTGGTTTTTGTTTCGGATATGAGTTCATTGGTGTAGATTGTATATGTACTGTATTATCATCTGGATTCAGTGATGAAAATAAATTTGTATAATGGAAAGCACATTCTCTCCTTTTTATCCTTGTTTCATGTACATATACTGAACTCTCTCTCTTTCTGTATTTTATGCCAAAGTTTGTCCACCTCGGCGTGGCGGATATATATTTTTTTCCTTTTGCAGTTTATTTACCATAGTTCTGTGGTGGAGTAAAACAACACTTTGGCTTTATTGCCTTTTCATAACACTTCTTCGTGACTAGCACCATATGCTAATGATAGTCTATTGTTACAGTTCAGCATTCAAGACGGAGAGAAGACAGTTTTACGCCTAGTCAAAGTGAACAGAATGTAGACGAATTAAGAAGTGGGAAATACAAAAAAGAAAAATATATATGCAATTAAATATTACGTAAATGAGGATGAGAAGTTAACATAGTGTAACCTGAATAAAAATCGTCTGACGTCAGCAAGGACAGAATGGAATGGCCATATGATTCAATGGATTAAGGGAGAGGGAAGAAGTGAAGGAAAAAATTGAGGGGGAAGAAATCAACCCCTGAATTAAGAAACGTAATTTATTAGTTTGTTCTTCCTTCCTCCAGACGGTTTTTATCCAGCTTGAGAGAAACATATAGTAGTGAAGGGGTTAATGAAGGCTATCTCTAACTCCTCCAGTTTGAACAGTTTCTCTTACGCTAAATAATATCGTCTGTATATAGCAAGAGTAAGATAAAACATGCCAGCGTAGTATCGAGAGAGAGAGACGGGGGAGATTGGAGGAAATAATAAAAAGAAAGTAATATAACATTTGGAGAAATGTGGAGAAGTGAGAAAGAAAAGTAATGGAGAACTTAGAGGAAAGTAAGAGTGAGGGAGAGAAGTGGTGGAGGACTTGGGGTGGAGTGAGAGAGTGAGGGGTGATGAAGGACTTGGAGGAAAGGAAAGGAGTGAGAGGGAAGAAGTGATGGAGGGCATGGATAATCATAGTCACTGACTCCATTAATCTGATACCAGTTTAATAATAATCATTCATTGGCTGCATTATTTTGATATCAGTGTAATGCCACAAGTAGACATCAGCGTTGAAATACAGTTACAGACGACTGGATTCCAGGATACAATAAATTCTAATAAATGTAATGCCCTCTGCAACTAGCATTCATCACAGATGCAAAGCAATACTCGTGCTGTAGTTTTCCCCCTGGATGTAAAGCCAAGTATCATATAACATAGGATACAGTTGATTACAGTATATAACCGCATTTCCATACAAGCTAAGCAAGTTACCACAACCACTGATAATATGCACAGTACACAACGCTGATTAGTGTGCATGTATAGATTACCACTAGATTATAATATGCACACATGTACGTTATATAGTGTGCCTGTATAGATTACCACAACTACTGATAATATGCTCACATATACATTGTACAGTGTGTTTGTATGGATTATCACAAGCTTTGATAATATGCATACATGTACGTTGTATAGTGTACATGTATAGATTACTACAAGTATTGATAATGTGCATACATGTACGCTGCATAGTGTACATATATAGATTACCACCACCACTTATAATATGCATACATGTACGTTGTATAATGCGCATGTAACCCTACTTCCTATATTGTCAAAATATACTTGGTACTCACTGTTATAATAGACACAGAAGGCAGCCATATCAAACATAACGTGTTACAATAGCAAAATCCGTCTTCTTTAAATCAATCTCTTTAGTAATAAATTATGACGTCTTTGTACCTCCGTCATGGTTATTCCTTTATTTTTATTTATTATGTATCCGTCCATCTAAGGCGCAGGAGGCATTAAGTGATTGGTCTGTCCATGCGTGCGTGCATCCGTACGTGGCCCCTTGCGTCCGTAACACTCTTGTGGGCGCGATATCTCCTGAAGCCAACTACGGATTTCCACCAAACTTTTGTCAGTGGTACAGTATGAAGGGACAATGAACTAATTAGGTCAGTAAGGTCAAGGGGTCAAAGGTCAAGGTCATATGGGTGTGGGCGTGATATCTGCTGAACCCCTCGACGGATTTCGACCAAACTTCTGTCAGTGATATAGTATGAAGGAACGATGAAGTGATTAGGTTAGCAAGGTCAAGGGATCAGAGGTCATATGGGGTCGACTTAGTTTTTATTTAGTCTCATTTCAACCCACAATGAACCCTGCCATGGAGGCTGTATGAAGTCCGTACGCAAGGCTTGGAGGAGGCATACAGAGCAACGCTTTACATCAACAGCTCAGGTTCCGAGTTTATGGTGTTTATGTTTTTTAATGTATTTTTAGGCTTGGCTTGTTTGTTTGTCTGTCTGTCAGCAACTTAAGAGCAAAGCTAATGGCTGACATTGCATCAGATTTGCGATGACTGAGGACTGCAAGAAGAACAACTGATTAACTTTAGGCAAAAAAGGTCAAAGGTCAACGTCATGAAGAACATGTAAGGAAAGGATGGTTATATCTTAGCGGGGGTATGTGCTCTGTGTTTTTGCTTAATTGCTCCAGTACGATGACGATTTTTTTTTTTTAATTCCTGCTGTCTCGACACTCTTGTATATACACTTTTCGAACCACAGCTGTTTGATAATTATAGCCTCCAGGAAACCCTCCACTACAAAAAGACTCACATTAAATGACTGAAATCGTTCGTTATATAACAATAAGGTAAGTAAAAATAGATAAATATAAAATAAGTAAAAAATACGTCATTTTGAATGGGGTATCATATTCCTGGAGGATGTTATTGATATGAAGGGGGCCTTTCGATGTGGAAGGACAGTATATTTTCCATGACCCCCTTCACAGTACAGTAGGTTTATATTAGCCTCACAGAGATCTCTAATAAGTGACGTAGCCAGGTTTCCAGAGATGAGGGAGGGGATGGGCAAGGATGTATTCTGTGGAGGGGCCACTGCTGTACAAACGTTTAATACTCAGACATTTCCACTGGAGGGGAGGGTGGCAATGGGGGCCAAGGGTTTTGACTGGGTAGGTCGGGCTTTCCCTCCCAGGCCTCCTTCGTAGCTACACCAGTCTCTGACACCATCCAGGTCGGCTGATGATCAGGTGTGGTTAGACAGGAAGGCTGATTTGACTGCTAGCCACAGAGACTCATTAAGGTTCACTGAAGGCTATGCAACCACGAGTTAGTACTCAAGTTGTGACTGGCCCAATTCCCTCAGATGAAAACAAACCGCCTTCAGGGTTTTCCAGATTTGCTGAATAAAATCGACTGACGGTACTCCAATTAATATGAAAAAGACGTTAACGCAGTGAAAGGCTTGACCATTTTAGCTCCATCACCTACTGTATAGGGTCACTCTATTCTTCTACAAACTGTTTTATTCAACTTTGGAATTTTAAAGGCTATATTTAACCCCAGAAGTTCCTAAAGCTTCCATTTCCCGAGCTAAATAAAATCTGGGGATGGCAGAAATAAATAATAAAACACATCACAGTAAAGTACGTAAAGTACTGTACTTAAGTTCTGTCAAAGGGCTGAAAATAGGTGGCAAAGAAGACTTCGTGGCACCTCTTCCTTAGCAATTTATTTTTGCATATTAAACGTTAACATTCACTCGTATGCTAGTTATATCGTTTAAACATACAAGAGGGTATTGGCGTGTAATGGGCAGAATAAATCGCTAAACGATGAAGTGTTACGACATTTCCAACGCCACTTAGGATACGAACCAGAGAGATCTCGCCTCACTTGCATCGGACTGGTTGAAATAATGGCGGGAAGAGTACCGCTAAGGCACCCTCAGTATCACCAGCCGTATTCACAAAAAGGATCTTGATTAATTCTTACGACTCCTGGAGAGGGGTGGTGGTCTAGTGTACTAGGACAACTGCTAATATTACTACTACTACTACTGCTACCACCACCACCACCGCCACTACTATTGCTACGACTAATAATAATAGCAATAATAACAACAATAACTAGAACACCGTAAAACTGTCCAAGAACGATTCTGATAAGAAATAACTTACCACACCCATTGAATGCCAGAAGCCGCGATACAAAGGGTTCATGAGGTCAAGGTCACTGATCCTGTGCCTGTCACCTTAGGTTATCACAGTCTTTAAATGCTCCAAGTTTGGTGGCTCTAGCTTTAATTCTTCATGGAAAATTAGGTGATATCCAGAATATCAAGAAAAGTTCCAATTTTTGACCCCAGACGAGGTCAAGGTCACTGATCTTGCGCGTGTCACCTTAGGTCATCACAATCTAAAAGTCCGCCAAGTTTGGTGGCTCTGACTTGAATCTTTCATGGAAAACTAGGTGACATCCGGAATATCCGGAAAAGTCCCAAATTTGTCCCAGGTGTTCTCAAAGAATAATCAGCCGATTGGAACCATACTCCTTTCCGCACTGCGTCCGCCTTAAGGCTATTTTATAGCAAAAGTTCAGCTTTCTAGCTTAAGCAATGCTTGCTATAGCATGGCTGACTACTTTTCTGTGTTCTGAATAATACCCGGAGATCTGGTTGACGGACATTATGGCCATAATAAGCGAACAGCTATCCAACTAGGCTGACCAAGTTTGAAGGCTCTAGGCCGCTTACCGTAGCCTTTGAAATGTCGCAGTTTTAAAATAAGTATGAATAATACTAATACTGACAATAACAAAAAATCCCACAATGATGTGGGATGTTTAAATAAAGTTATTTGCTCTCTGATAGGACGGAAGTTTGATCCCAGACTACGATGGAACAGTATGATTAATTGAATTTTCTTAAAACAGACTTTATTAATCTTCCACAAGACCCACCGACCAGCCATAAAAACACCTTCGTTAATATCATCACACCAGTTCTGACTAAAACAGCCCTAATAATTGTATTCAGTATGTACGGTTGGCATCAGCGCCGAAGCAGTTAGAAGGACTGCTGGGTGTTAGGGAATGCACTACCATATCTATACCCAGAGTCGGACACATCAAAAAGAAGTCTTCACTGCAGATAGAACAGGTTTAGTTTTGCTTGGCCATATTTTCCAACTTAAAATTCAGTTTAGCTATTTGTGAACGTAAGTATATGGTAGCTGTCTGTATGAAGATAAATATATACAAGCAATTTTATACACAACTTACGTTGAAGAAAGTTTATTTAATATAATCCCAAAAATACCATATAGAATACAACACCAAGGTACAGGAATGACTGTATACAAGAATTACTAAATACATTATGATGAAAACATGGGACGCGTTCGACGTGCATTGGGGAACTTCTTAACACTTTTTTTCAGACTTATTTTGCATGTTTCACTTAAGTTGCCTCTTTGCGTCAGTTGCAAACAAAAGAGAGTTATGGTGTAACAGACAAAATGAATTGCTTGGGAAAAGTTGTACAGTATCCAGTGCCATCTACAACACGATACTAACGGCCTTACTATTAGAAGTGAGTGAGGAAATGTGTAAAAAATTCCGTATTATTTTGAAGTCATTTATAGAAGACGTTTAACTGGTGAATGTGATCAGCCTGTTAGTTTATATGGTCGCCTATAGAATACATATAACTGCTGAATGTAATCAGCCTACATCCCACATTACAAGTTACAATCAGCAATGATATAGGAAAGTCAGACATGTTCTATTAGAGTCACCTGTTTCAGAAATTATCAACTACTGTGGGCTTGTTCACACCTTTGCTCACCCAGTTTTAATAGTATCGACCCGAATGCTGTAAACGTGTGTGCCTACAGCCTCATCCACCACCCAACCACAGAGGGTGGTCTAGTGGTTAGAAAAGCATTATACTGAGTGAGGGGACTTCTCAATCCCAGGCAGGGGCAGGTAAGAGTCCGATTGTTTGGAAATCGTAAAACAGATCTTACTGATGTTTCACAAGACCCACCAACATGTAAATACTCCCGCTAATTTCACGACACCTGTGCTGAATGACAGCACTATAGCACGTTTGTTCTAAATGACCAACGTCCCTGACCTCTTTGGGCCCAGTTGATGGCCAAGTGTTTTCAGACTGGAAAGTCGACTAATTAAGCAACCAAGAAGACTCATCCCTGCCTCACAGCCAAGGCCCATTGAATTTCAGTGTGGACTGGTCATGTCATGTGAAAACAAACCGACTACAGATGTCTAATCCTCGTGTGGTGTACGGGACTAAACACAACGTCCCTTAACCTTTCAACAACCAGGCGTCCCCTCAAGGCTGAATGAAATCGTCTGGCGGCAGCGAGAACAAGTTAAGCGCACTCAGAAAGCGTATACCTCCGCCAACGCCTGTACCAGACAATTCAGATCACCACCAGAACTTAATCATTTCTTTCTTGGCCCATGACTCATATTCAGAAAATTTCACTGAAATCCGTCGAGAACTTTTTTAGATATCTTGCTGATAAACAAACACGCAAACAAAAGCAGGTGAATACGCAACCTCCTCCAGCTTCGTCAGCGGAGATAATTACCCCCAATATCATGTTGAAGGTTTAACAAGAAGGCGGAGTGGAGATTTGAAGGAAGATGTGCTCTCCAGGAAGTTATAAATAAGCTGATGATGCTGAGAGAAGCAGGTATCTTCTCTCCATTTTGATCTAATCCCTTCTGTCAGATAACGTTTTTTCTTTTTTTCCTTGCTTCCTTGAGACAATTGTATTCACTTTTGGGGAAGACTTTTGGAACTGGAGGGGTTGGATATAGCCTTCCTTAACCCCTTCAATACTAGTCGTCATTTCAAGGGTAGAATAAAATTTGTCTGATGTTTGGAAGAAGAAACTGAATAAGGGCCTACATTATGTTGAAAGGTTTAACAAGAGCCAGAGCAGATTTTTGGAAAAGGAGGGGAACTGTCAAGGCGGAAGGAAGAGAAGCTGGACACGCTTGGAGAAGCCGACATCTCTCCCTTTTGTTTCATCCATTCATCAGAGAACGTGTTCATTTATATCATTCTTGCTACCTTCAGACTACTGTATTTGTTGCAACTGGACGGCTGAATATAGCTATAATTATTGATGCAGTTGCACATGTGTCTCTAGCAACAAACTCTCATCCCTTTTCTGTCCAACTCTCTAATGCAAGAGTTAACCGTTACTCCCAGTCCTTCATTTATGCAACTTGTCAACTCTGGAACTGTCTCCCTCTGTCTGTATTCCCTACTTCCTATGGTCTCCAGTCTTTCAAACGCAGTGTGTCCAGGCGTCTCGAAATGAATGGTTCTTGAATTTGGCTCTCTTTTGTATTGTTTTTACTTTTTCTTGGAAGGAACAGTATGCGGGCCCTGGCCTTTGGTTCCTTCTTCCTTGCATAAAAAAAAAGCGCTGAAAAATGTTATATGGTGGTAGCAACAACAAAGTAAAGCTGTCCTCACACTGAAAGGTTTAGCATGCGCTGGACTTGACATCTGATGGCGGAGAACTACCCTCGAAATCGGAGAAACTCGAGACGCTGGAGGAAGCAGACATTTTCTTTCCTCCTTTGTCATGGCCGCTGCAGAGGACTGAGGCAACCTTCTTGGTGATGGCGAAGACCATGGGGAACTTGTGCCTGAGGTACATCCGCTTGGTGTCATTGGCCATGAAGAACACGAAGATGAAAAAGCCTTGCAGTGTGACGAGGATGTCTGTGAGTGCCCTGTAACATAGAGAACTGAGGTGGTATGTTTCTTTTAATAAAAATAACAATAAACAAACCAAGGCTGACAACTTGAACAATTTGTCCCTCTGAACTTTGAGATACCTGGATACGCTGAGTTTTAAAGACGGGAGGTTGCAGGCAGTGGGAAAGACAGACTGATAAAAACAGTTCCAGAGCTGACCAGTTGCTTAACTACACGAAGAACTGACAATATCATTTATCTCTTACAAAAGAAAATTGTACAGAAAAGGAGCGAGTACATGTGATTACAAGGGTGCTGTGTGCCCGCTGTAATGGGATGGGGATCCAAGACCAATGAACAGAGGTGTGGCATTAGAATAGAAAGAGTTGAAACACCGCAACGAAAAGGAAACGAGAGGCTGAAGGGCGTCATTGAAACATAAAGCCTTTTGACTTTATCTTTGTGAGTTCCCCTTATACATGGGAACTGTACCATACTCCACACAGGGATTAGTAAACTCCTGTGCAAAGTCAATGAAACAAACAGTACAGCATTTTGACTTTACACTGGTAAGTTTCCACCATCAGTGAAAACTGTTCTGTTCTTCACACAAGGAGTGAATTATGCCGCTGTGCAGAGTCAGCAGCTGAGCAGGGCTACAGAAAGCATGGAGTTGGTTCAGCACACACAACCTCTACAAAGTTGATTATGCAGACGTAATGTAATTTTTCAAGAGAGACCTTTAGCAAAAGAGACACCAAAGACATTAACAAATGATCAAGCATTGAGTTGTGTGATGCTGAAAGGGAGGAGGAGTGTTATATGGAAGACTATGGCATGTTGAAAAATAGAGGATTCATTATCATCATCATCATCATCATCATCATCCAGCCTCCATTTCCCAGTCGCAGATGACGTGAGGTATGGTCCAGAACGTAAGGGAGAGGGAGGGAATGATAGTGGGAGAACCAGTCAACAGGATGCTCAGTGAAATGAGTCACAAACTCATTAACTCACCATTCAAGCCCCTGGAATCCCGACTGCACTTCATGGCTTAAGACATATCATCCACACGTAGATTCATCACCCTCTCTCTCTCTCTCTCACACACACACACACACTTATACTCCTTCCACCTTAACTTGCTTCAGGTTTTTGCTCTTTATCAGCTTATTTCACTACACTTCTACATCCTTCCCACAGCACTTCTTCGTGACAAGTATGATATTCCAGTTTTAATAACATCACAACTGAGACATGATGGAGAGATGGCAATGTTAGGGCAAGTTAATGTGAAAAGAGTATAGTCTCTGTCTCACTCCTCATATCCCCTCAGTGCCAGATCACCTTCAATATTCTGGCTTCTCATTATAATATCTATGAGGTAGGATCAGGATTCCATGGGCTCGAATGCTGACTGAATGAGAGTGTGGCCCTTTTAATTGGGCAGGGTTTAGGCTAATTCTCTCTCTCTCTCTCTCTCTCTCTCTCTCTCTCTCTCTCTCTCTCTCGACCCTGCCTCACTCCATCCTTAGGTGGGAAAAGAGGTCTAGATGATGATGATGATATACCCAGAGCTGCCAAGACTCACCACAACTCAGGAGGGGGAATCTGCCATGAGAGAATTTCGAACACCCAGCAGGCTGACATCAGCACCAGGAGGCAGAACTGATGCTTGAAACTGTGGAGGAAAGCAAGAAAAATTGGCTTAAGACTCTCTCTCTCTCTCTCTCTCTCTCTCTCTCTCTCTCTCTCTCTCTCTCTCTCTCTCTCTCTCTCTCTCTCTCTTTAGGTTTATCTGTATAGGTAAGTATATATCTATCTATCTACACAGGCTGATCCATCACTAGGAAGATGGGGGTGGGGACGTGATTCCTGACAAGATGATTATACTTCCTGCATTTAAACAATCACAAAATCAAAATTTACTGTTTTAATAACGGGAGTACAATAACACAGGTAAATGCAAATGCAGGAAGGTATATATATTGCATGCATTTTGGTAAACAACGTTGTTTTTATTATAAGTTATTACTACTCTGCCGAAAAAAGAATCGTCATCCTCTCCCCAACCTAAATTCCTTCCTGGTCTATACATCTCAACGTATTCACTTGCTATACTTATTCAGCCAAACTATTTCCCGGTACAAGTTCCCTAATCAACCAATACTTTTTCTGCCCACAACTCATACTGCCACAGCATCGCGACTGTGATGACCATGATCGTTACTACTACCACCATTACCGATACTCTTACCACCACTACCACTACCACCACCACCACCACCATCACCACTACTACTACTACTACTACTACTATAGCTACTAGCAAATACTTTTTCCCCCCACAACTTACTCTGCCACAGCATCGCGACTGTGCTGAGCGTGGTCGTTGCTCAGCGCCTGGGTGACCTCTGACTCCGGATGCTGACCCTCCAGCTGCTTCAGGCCCGGGGAGGTGCGGTGGAGGTGTAGGTAGTGTCCGTACGTCAGAATGTTGAGAATGATGTTGCTCGCGAACAGCACGGCGGACGGCCCGTAGAAGTACGCCAGTAGCTCCTTAGTGTCTGTGAAGAATACAGGTTAGGTTATGCGACCGTCGAATTAGGCTAGTTCGGAAGAAATTTGATTAGGTTAAGGGAACCGTATAAAAAGGCTAGTAGCTCCTAGTGTCTGTGGAGAAGTAAATTTAAATTAGGGGACCGTAGAAACTGGCTAGCAGGGAAGAAATCAGATTAAATTAGGGGAGGGTAGAAGAAGGCTAGTAGGTCTTTAGTGTCTGAGTCGAGTGTAAGTTAGGTTAGGAAATGCTATGTTACTTTACGAAGAAATGCAAAGGAAAACAACTAATAACAAAGCTTTCAGTCTTTTCGAAGCCGTTTGTTACTGAGAAGACTATGACAATGACTTCTAATTCTGTGAGATGAAGATAAAGTTAGTAAAGAAATAAGCTGGCTCCCCCCACCAAACCCTCCATCCAAAGCCGGGTTAGTACTGCCACAGACGGACAGGATATTGGATAGCCTGTAGAAGTAGGTTTGTAAGGCCTAAGTGTCTACTGAGAGAATAAGAGAATTCCTTAGTATATATAAACTGTACTTATTACAAACAAAGAGTCCTTATTAGGTTAGATCAAGTCAGTATATGGTTGCATGCGAAAAGTAGATGGTTCGCATAAGTGGCTAGAAACTCCTTGAGGTGTGTGGAGAAATTCGCTTGACCCCATTAGTACAGTGACGTCTTTTCATTCATTCTTGCTATTTTGTTTTATTCTTGCTATTTTATTCACTGAAGAGAAGACTTTTCGCACTGTAAGAGTTATGATATAGCCTTCATTAACCCCTTCGCTATATGACTGCTGGCTGGTCACCTCGTCATTATTTCTGCACCAGTTTTTATGGGGGATACAATGAACACCTGTGAGTATTTTGGGCTGTTATTCTAGACTTACTGGCCACCCTATATGAATAAACAAGAGGCGCTAGCAATCTGACTTATGGGCCACCCTGTATAAAAAAAATAAAAAAAATTCTAGTAATTCTCCTTACCTGACTAGAATATGGCCGTGTATCTCTTTACGTAATTACACTCGTGAGCCTTGATTTTACCCACCGCTTCACGCAGCTCAGCGCCAGAATGAAACAATGCTAAGGCTTTACATTCTTTCCACATCACTTCTTTGTGACTGGTATCATTCTAATTCTTCGTGACAAGCATTATATTCTAGTGTTAATCTACTGTTACAACTCAGCATCCGAGCTGGAGGGATGGCAATTTTAGGCTAGGTCAGAGTGAAACCAGTACAATCGGTCTTTCATTCTCGATTTTCTTCATATTACAATACAGACTATCACAACAGTCGGCGTTTCTAGTCACATCAGCTTGCTTGTAGTCTTTTTACCTGAACTTGGCCCAGATCTCTGTCCTGTTACAGCTTTTATTTTAATGTAGACAGAGGCAGAATAAGATACTACTATGGCCCTGTATCCTTTCTATAGCACTTCTTTGTGACTAACATCTCTTGCTACGAGTCGATATTATGAAGGGATGGCAAATTTAAGCCAAATTTGAGTCAAAGGAGTAGAGGTGTATGGTATGTTGGATGACTGCTGGGCCTTGATAGCAAAGCTGTGAAGCCAATGCCCAGAGTCGGACAAAAATAAATAAATAAATAAATAAATAAAGCCAATGCCCAGAGTCGGACGAAAAAAAAAATCTCTCATTCCTCAAGTTCTTTCCGTTATACTAGACAATGTCACAAGTGTTGGCATTTACACATATACCAACTTACTTACAGTCGATCTCTCATTCCACATTACCTCCTCTTTATAAAGCACAATATTTCAAGTGCTGACATTTCCACATAGTCACACCAGCCTGCTTGCCTCCTGGTACTGGTTATAGTGGAATTCCCGACGTCCTCACTTTCTCTATACGGGTCACCAACGTCACTATGGGAAATACGTCCCCACCAACCTTCATACCCCAGCCACGCGGTTACCCAGAATTTATAAGTACACAGGAAATTGATGTAATATTCAAAACAAATGCAAGGAAGCTTCTTATACGGTATACGTGCAAACAGTCAGCAAGAACATAGCATACCTGGGAACCAACACTTTGACACTGCCAGGCGGGGTTTGATGATGCCGTCAACGTTGTCTGGCGCGTAGAAGTGCATGCATGTCGTTACCAGGCTGCAAGGGGGTGGTGTACAGAAAACACACATTAACACACTGGACGAAAATAGAGACCTAGATTGTAAAAAGACGGCTGCGTGTTGTCGTTTGGGGGGGATGTTTGATTCTCTCTCTCTCTCTCTCTCTCTCTCTCTCTCTCTCTCTCTCTCTCCACACACACACACACACAAACACACACACACTACCTGAAATGCATCGATATTGCTACCAGTCTGAAGGGTGGGACAGAATACCGAACAGCACCATAGAGTTTTTATTATGAATGATAGAAATTAGACAAAACAAAACAATAAAGCATGAACCACTTTATCATCATTGTTACCGTCATCATCATCACCTTAACCTTTATCATCATCATCATCATCATCATCATCATCATCATCATGATCATCATCACTCACTTTCCCATTAAACAGAGAAGAGAAAAAATAATCATCATCGTCACCACTCAATTCACCATTAAACAGAGGAAGGAAAATCATCATCATCATCATCATCATCATACACACTTCATTCCCCGACTAAGGAAGGCGTTAGGTGTGGGAAAATGGAATGACAACTTTTACACTACAAGTGAAATGGGCCACACAATCATTCACACATCATTCAAGCCGCTGAAATCCTGACTTTACCTCACAAATATATCCATCCACACGTTACTTTTTCCAGTACAGACGCACTTTGACACGACCTACCTGATAACAAGAGGACCACCGTAGGCAAATAGCATATAGCGTCCCAGAGGCGTGTCAGGGGATGGTTGCTTCGTGCTAAGACACCTGTAGGGGGAAAAAAAAATACAATACTCTCTCAAACTATTCTGTGTTCACGCTAACTTGGCCTAAAACTGCCATCTCTCCATCTTGAATGCTGAGCTGGAACAAAAGACTGATAGCCTACGAGAATTTGATGCTAGTCACGAAAAGATGCTATGGAAAGAATATAGAGCCATAATATTGTCTTGTTCTCCTACTGAACTTACCCAAGATATAAGCACTATAATATGGTGCTAGTCACGAAGAAGTGCCTAGTGTTCGCCCACCTTAACTTGGCGGAGATGTTCGTCCTTACGCATGTTGCCCGCAGCTCAGTGGTAGAATACAACACAACAGCCACCATAGTTTTGTGTTGGAGTGTGTGTGTGTGTGTGTGTGTGTGTGTGTGTGTGTGTGTGTGT
>JAGKTI010003159.1:33879-59849 GCA_018397915.1 Birgus latro | reverse complement strand
TTACTCCCAGTCCTTCATTTATGCAACTGGTCAACTCTGGAACTGTCTTCCTCTGTCTGTATTTCCTACTTCCTATGATCTCCAGTCTTTCAAACGCAGTGTGTCCAGGCATCTCGAAATGAACAGATCTTGAATTTGGCTCTTTTGTATTGTTTTTGCTTTTTCTTGGAAGGAACAGTATGCGGGCCTGTGGCCTTTGGTTCCTTTTCCCTTGGGGGGGGGAATGCAATTGGTATGAGGAGGTGGGGAGACCAAAGATTAGGAAGGACAGTATTATGGTACAGTACATCCTTCAACTTTGCGTACTTTAACTTTGCGAATCACCAATTTTGCGAGGTAGTTCCAAGTCATTTATTTTTTTAACATTTATGAACTTTGCGAGCGATCACACACTTTACGAGGTCGAGTGGTGGGAAAGTCGTCTTCCCGCGCTACTTTGCCACGCGGAGTAGTGACGTCATGGTTCGCTGGGCGTACTGTGCCTCCTAGTTCGGTGTTCTGCCGCCCCGCCTCGTTTGTTTACACCACAGTAGTCGGACCCAAGCCTATGATGTTTTCATAATAATATTACTGTACAATACATCAGTCCATGTTTGTTTCATTTATCATCATAAAATTAAGAGGTAGAGTCGAGAGAAAGAGTGGGAAAAAGTGCTTACCTTGGGGTGATGTCGACCAATTTACCTTTATTGCATATATTTAATTGTTTAAACTTTGCGAATTTCGATTTTGCAAGGTTTTTTGTCGACCATATTCTCGCAAAATTGGAGGAAGCACTGTATTATCCTCTTTGATACAGGATATAAAGGGTTTTATTTTAAAACCCGTCAAATTACTGGCCGTTTTGTTGCAGTGCTGCAGCTACAATTATTACCTGATATTCTCTCTCTAAGCAAGGGGATCAGGAATGTCCTGAGAATCTGTATCTCTATGCAGGGGGATCAGGAATGTCCTGAGAATCTGTATCTCTATGCAGGGGGATCAGGAATGTCCTGAGAATTACCATCCAATCAACCTGACCTCTATCATAGTAAAACTGCCCATTCCCAAAGAGAAGAATAGCAGAAATTTTGCATATACTGTATTTGCTTGTCAAGAAGATAAGGATGGGTTAATGGTGGAACCTCTACACATCTCTGACTTTACTGTGAAGAGCTCTTTTGGTCTAACATATCTTCGTCAGCCCCCCCCCTTTTTTTTTTTCTAGATCTGATCATTCAAAGGCATGAAAATTAGATAAGCTCTGAAGGCAAAATGGACACTGCATCCATCCTATCCCCAGCCAATCTTAGCTTGCCAGCTAAGAACCAAGCTTAAGATGAACGTGGGGGAAGCCAGGTGGGAGAAGATTCCACGAGTCTAACAAAAATGTGTTAGTAATGCTCTGATTTTTTACAGGAAGGGAGTGTGCTCAAGTCTACACTTTTCCACAGACTCACTAGCCCTTATGCCCAGTTCTCCTAATTGCGGGGACTGAACACCGCGTTCAGGGGCAGGGAAAATACTGAACAAAGATTAGCCAATATTCATCCAGGTATCACCTGCAGTAATGACTGATTTACAATCTGCAGAAGTGTAGGTTTTTCTCAACATATTTTGGGAGCAAGTGTCTCCAGGAGAGCCACTTAAAAACATTAAGAACATCTGAAACATGCCCAGGTGTGTTTTCAATGGAAAACAAACAGGTCTATAGGGTACTGAGTGGGCAAAATTCACCAGATTAGGGTGCAAACATAATTTAGACTATTGTTCTGAGATTTCCCATTCACACACCACCCAGCATCCAAGTGTGACTGGATATGGGCTGGAGCAGCAGGTCTGGGTGTTTTTTTTTTTTTTTTTTTACTGTGTATGACAGTGGAAAATTATCCCAGAAAGTCTTGCTTGTGTGTGTCTTGATTCTGATATGTGCATTAAGAGCCAAGGTCTATGACTCCATAACACTTATTGTCATATTTTATGAGGCAGTCCCTGGTCTTCAGCAGAAGGAGAATGAAGACACTGAAGGATTAAGCATGACAAGCAAAGTTTGTACCAATGGTAGAATTGCATACGAGGTCTGTACAGAAAGTATTCGACCTCTGATTCTAAAAAAAGTAAATAGCTAGCCTGTTGACCTAGGTCACTATTCCTCCTCAGAAGTGGCCCCTTAGGACTTGACTTATGTAGTCCAGCATTCTTTCCACTGCCTGACACATTTTTTGAAGTTGGTTTTCGGTATTTCCTGCGGGTGCTTCATCGCATTCTTCATGATCTTTTCTCAAAGATGAATGTTACTCAAGACAGGTTGGAGTGTGCAAAATGCGATCCAGACTTTCTGAAGACTGTTTTCACTGGAGATGAGACTTGGGTGTATGGTTACAATCCAGAAACCAAAGCACAGTCATCCCAGTGGAACCACGCAGGGTCACCTAAAAAAAAAAAAAGCACAACAGGTCTGCAGCAAGGTGAAATGCACTCGCATGTTGACAGTTTTTTTCAACTACCATGGTGTTGGGTGTCACAAATATGCACCAGAAAGTCAGACGGTCAACAAATATTACTAACTCGACATTATCCATCGTCTTCGTGACACAGTTTGGCAGAAGGGACGAAGCCTTTGGATAGTGGCAAGTTGGAAGCTGCACCACGACAATGCCCCTGCCTGTTCTCCTCAACTGATTCAGGAATTTTTGGCCAAGCATAACAACCTGCAGGTCCAGCAGGTTCCCCATTCACCAGACATAGCTCCTTGTGACTTTTGTTTATTCCCAAATCTCAAAATTCTGCTGATGGGTTCCTGATGAGATGAGAGAAGATCATGATGAATGTGACGAAGCACCTACAGGAGATACCGAAAACCGTCTTTGAAAAGTTTTTCAAGCAGTGGAAAGAATGCGGGGCTATGTAAATCAAGTCAGATGGGGCTTACATTCAGGCAGATTAGTGCGTAAGTCAAGCCAGAGGGGGCTTACTTTAAGGGAGATTAGTGTCCTAGCTCAACAGGTTAGCTATTTATTTTTTTTTTAGAGCCTAAGGTCAGACACTTTCTGAACACACCTTGTAATTAGCACTGTTCAATTCTGACCTTATTGTTGAAGGCTAACACAAAGGAGCTTGTATGTCTTAGCATTCCTTTCACTTTTTTCCTCAGATTTGAAATAGCATCCTTTCAGAAGATGACCTGCATCAGGGTCCAAAATGCCAAACACGTCTTTAGAAATCAAAGGGAAAATGAGTGTCAAGGTGGGTACTTGCAGTTCATTATAGACACCTTGCAAAGATTTGTGCTAAAAAGTGACACCTCATATACACAAAGGAGGCATAGAATACGATGACTTAGTGGCTGACTCAACCCCACACCGTAAAGGAGATTTGAATGCATGAAGTTCGTGATCCCAAGGGCTGCTAGATGGCACTGTAGGAGAGTGAGCTCTGAGCAGAACTGTGGGTAGTACAACAAGACGTGAGCCACAGAAGGTTTGGATGAGACACCAGGCTTGTGTCCAGTACATTGGCAAGTGAGGGCAACATCCAGGATACTGGAGGTAATGCGAGCCCAAGGGTGAGGTGAAGAGTCCATTCAATATAACCCCAACGTAGTGGTGGAAAGGTCAGCCCCAAGGTCAGCATCCCAGGCTGTCTGGCAAGCAGTAGCCAAGAATTAATGGTATGTGGCCTCCATGAGAGGTAAGGGTCCCGAGGATGATGACAGCCATTTGTGCAGCTGCGTCAACAAGCTTGTTACCATGTATCCCCAAGGCTGACCACCGAACCCTCTCCGATGAGACACCTGAGCAGGACCTAAATACCGCAGACCATGTGCTATGCAGTGCGAGACCTGGGAAAGATGATAAGCTAAAGAGCCCCCTTGTAGTCTGTGTAGACAACTGCCCTGTAGGGGTGGAAACAAGTGCTGAGGTACTCCAGGGTCTTAAGGACACCAGAGTTCAGTGAAGATGGTAGCACAGAATGCATCCAGCCACTGGGTCTGGCAGAGAGAGAGAGAGAGAGAGATTCCAGAAATGTCATTGCTGCCAAAGCTGCAGATGCTGTGATGTGGGAGCCATCTGTGAACACTGCAGAAAACCTAGCATAGGTGTTCTCAGTTCTTGAAAGCTGAAGATCTCTGTGCCCATTGCCGGATTTGTGGAATGTCTCCTCAAGGCAGAGGGTGACCTGAAAAGAGAGATCTTCCCATGGGGAATAGGGGACAGGGTTCAGTGGCAGGGAAGAAGGGGGGGAGGCAAAATTTGGCATGCCCAGAGAGCACTTGACCAACAGAGGTTGCTAGGACATGAAGGGCCAAGATGGATCAGAGGGGATGACTACTGTGCTGGCAGGAAGTGGCAACAGGTCAGTTTCATCCTAGAGATATGGAGCAGTGATAATACTCCACCCTCCACTGCAAAGACACTGCTGGTGAGGAAGAAAATGCTCCTCTCACTATTCGTAGGGCAGCATTTTGGTTAGGATCTAGTTTCTGGAGCTGGGTGGCAGATGTTGAACCACGGACAGAGCACTCACAGATGAGCTTGTCGAGGATGGAGGCATGGTAATAAGCCAGAAGGTCGTGACTGGCTCCCAATGAGACCCTACAATACTCTTCATGATGTTGGCAAATAAGGTCCAACAGTTACCAATGTGGTGGGTCTAGGTAAGATTTGAGCCATCCAGGTGCTGTCCGAGGAATACGTGTCTACAGATATGAGGTACCATGTCTAAAATGGACCTTATCACAGGCTGGGAAGCAGGGTGGTGCCAGGTGAAGTACATCAGAGCACTCATGGGGATACTAATTTCAAAGTTCCAATGCCAGAAACTGCTAACTGAATGCTGTGTTGGGCTTCCACGGGGGAGGCAGCCTGACTAGTAATGGTAACATACACAAGGAGGTTAATCGACAGAATAAGGCTGATCAGATGTCAAGATGCTGAACAGAAGTGGACTGAGCACTGAGCACAGTGGACAGGATGTGGATCTGATATTGCCCTACCAGTTGATACAACATAACTTCACCCTGTAAGGGAGTCAGGGAACCACACCAGGGGTGAACCAGAAACCCCTAGATGGGAGAGCTTCAGTACAGTCGGCCCAAGAAGTGATGGCAGAATATCCAGATGATTTCAATCAGCGATAATGTACATACTCTTCCTTATATCTTTACAAGGTGAAACCTATTATGTAAAACTGTTACAGAATACAGTACATAAATGCTAGAGTACTGGTATACTTCGTAATTGTAGGAAGCAGTTCATCAGTTACAGTAATAGGAAATCCAAACCGGAACTAACTGAAATTTCAGTATTATTGCTCAGGGACAATCAGGAATAATTTGCAGAGTTCAAATTTAGCATGTTAACAAGCAATAATTTTTTAGTAGCATAAGACTGAGAAGAGCTTCAATAAACTATTAAAATCAGTCATTATTATTTACAAAATAATTTGTTACACCACCAGAGGATTGTTTGAAGTCATTTATTTCCGTTTCTGTTTTCTCCATGGACGACGACAGAAAGCGGGAAAGCGATGTATGTTAGTAGGCTATTTTAAATGGTTTGATCAGCAAGCACAAAAGGAGACAACCTTTACTCAAAGACATGCAGTTATTACAATGCATTTGGCCAGTTTTCCAGTATGAAAAATCTCGCAGATTTAACCTAAGTCAGAGGTCTATCAGTGAATGAAATACAGTATAAGGAGAGAACCTTGAAAATCTGCCGAGAGTTGGAGCTCCTTGGAGAATGTCACCTTGTCATAGCTTAGTATCCTCAAGCATGAACAAGTGGCAAAAGTAATAAAATGCAGAGGCTCATAAACAAATCACCGAGTTCAAAACTTTCAAATCAGCATTTTCATTTAAGCAGGATGGCGGCTTATTTAAAAAAGAAAGGTATTACATGTTAAAAGAGAGCAAAAAAGTATGTGCTTTTGCATTGCAAGAGTTCATAAACTTATGTTTTGGTCCTCTTTATTGTCTAGTGTAAGTGAAAAGGTTAAAAATCTGTCATACCTCGTTACAACTGAAAATAATTTAGCATCAACTGGGGATAAAGTAGCTAATTATAATTATTATATGCGAGAGGAAGACAAGGAATAAAAGGCAGAATGGTCTTGCTGCTACTGCAGGTAGGGTATCATTACTAAGAATAATTTCTTTGTTGTGACTTCATTATTGTTGCTGAATCATCACCATAGCATTTCAAAATTGGGTAGTGTATTGCAGTCACAAGAATTTTCCTTAAATGATCTTTGAAACTAGAGCATCTGTATTTGAAATCCTGGGAAGCAAATACATCAGGAACACTGAGTTATACTGCATGCCACGCACGAAGTAATACATTACACATTCATTCAAATTGGGAAATGTATCTAAGTGTTAACTTAGATACATTTCCCCATGTTATTCATTTTATATGATTCTTAGCACGATATACAATATATTTTACTTGACATGATGTGATGAAGGCACAGAATTTTTACTTTATATTCACCAAGTTTTTACTGAATGTATGGCAGTGCAGAGTGACCGACACAATCTGAAACTCTGCCATCATTTCTCGGGGTGACTGTACGACACCCAGATGTCAAACAGAGTCAAATGCCCCCTTCAGGTTGATAAAGCAAGCATGAATAGTCAGTCCTCTTTTGTATGTGTCATAAATTGGATTTTGTAGTTTGCACAAGACATCCAAGGTGCCTCTTCACAGCCTGAACCCACCCGGTTCCTCCCAATTCCTTCGCAAGAATCATGACTCCAGCCACCATGAGAGACGAATTGCGACCATCTTCTCCATCAGCTCCCCCACGCAGGATAAATGGGATGTGGGCCTGCAAGAGGATGGAAGGGTGGGATTACATTCTGGCTTGGGAAACAGCAGCAGTGCTGACATCTTCCAGTTCGATGGAAACACTCCTTGACACCAGCTGTGGTTTATGATGTCTAGAAGGCATTCATTCAGACAATGTGGATGATGCAGGAGGAAGAAATTTGCAACAAAATGTCAGTCCACTGCTCTTCCAGGGTGGAGAGAAGACAGTGCAAAGCTGAGCTCCAAGGTGGAAAAGGGACTGCATTTCTAAGTCTGGAAGGAGACCATCTGGGAGACGGGGAAAGAGTGTTTGGTTGGGCATCCAGCCATGGCTTTCAGAAACCTCCAGGTGCAGGAGGAGGAAATGGTAAAGGAGAGGCTAGTGACGAGGGAATACCAGAATACCAGACCTCCCTCTCTGCTGACAGAGTTTGTGCACACACTGCATCAATTTAGTGGTACTAATCCCCTAAAGCTGGACAGGGGTGATGACTTCAGGCACACCAGGTCCAACGTTGTTCCTTGACTACAGCTGCACAAATTTTCAACCACCATGGAACACCAGAGTGCTGCACATAACAACCTGTTAGAAAGTGCTGGCAGAGATGTACTGAGTACCCCAGTGGCCTGGAAAACATGCAGACAGCTCAGCGGTAAACATTAGGCACCTGTCACCTTAGTACTTCCAGCAAGCTGAACAGCAATGGTGACAAGACTGGGAAGCCATAAAACACTCAGTCCCACCTCAACTCTAGGGCACTGAAATGCAGCATCACCAAAGCAAAGATCAAGGACTGAGGTCCTCCCAGTGTGAGGTCCATGGCAGGTGGACACACCTGGAAGGGAGAGGAGACTAATGCATGGGGAATCCAAGACAGCCTGGAACAGGTAGGATCCAATGGTCTTACAAGGAGCCTGAAGGGGGATCCCCATGGCTAAGGTGAGCACTGAAGTCCTCCATGATGAAGCTCAGCATCAGCAGCTGGTGAAAGTAGTGGAGGAACTCCTCATGGGAGACATCCCAGCACAGGTTTGTAGCACAGTATGATGGATGCCCGGCCCAAGCAAGGGCACTGGCAAAAGGTGTAGGGGAAAAGTGCACACTCTGGACATCCTTTTGCACTGCCAGCAGGAAACCCCCATCTCTCCTCTCTTGGCAATCGAGTCTAAATAATGAGTAGCCTCCTATATGAAGGTGGAACTGGGACTGCAACCAGGTCTCACAGACCCCCAACCACACTAGTGTATCAATCAGTCAGGAAGATTTTGAAATCCTGGTCTTTCTTAGTAAAGGCCCTGCATTCCACAGCATAAATGTATGGTCAAGTAGGCCTGGCATGATGTAATAAGCAGGAGAGACAACAGCTTTGGCCATAACCCCAGACTGCTGATGGAGATCCAGGGATTCTGTGAGCTGGTTCAAAAATGAATACGTGCCTGGGTTGTCACCACAAGATTGCTGGGTCTTTAGGGAATGTGGGTGACAATCATACAGGGGTAGGGATGCATGCATCTGACAAGCAGAGGGTGGTGGCACTCAGGTATCCACCTGCATGGAGCATGGCAGGACTGCACAGGCAGTATTGGGTACATCCAGGATCAGATTTGGGTGATCCACTTCCGAGGTTGCAAGGCGAGATGGACAGGTGCAACAATGAGGTGAGTGCTGAGGGAGAGAGGGTGTATTCCCTGCAGCATCAGTGTCATGATCAAGGACTTCAGCTGGAGACAGGTCGGTTGCAACATCCATCTCATCACAGACCAGCTCACAGCCATTACTCATTCCCTGTTGTACTCTGAATCCACTGAGGGAAAGGGAGGGTACCATGGGACCCAACATGGAGGGCCTCAACAGGCCCCAAACATCGAGGTTGCTGCCAAGCAATGAGCCATGGAGTCAGGTGCAAGCAACTATTTGCTGACCTGCTGGGTTGGGCAACCCCTGCACCATAGATGGCACAAGCTTTTTGATACACTGGATGCAGCTTCGACAACATCCTGTCCTCCCCCCCACCCACCCACCCGAAACATGTAATAATTGACTCCGTAGTGCAGGTCTGTGTAACTGGGATATGAGAAATTACCTTACAGCACATGGAGTGACAGGGGCCCATGATACTAGCCTCACCCACTGAGTGCCAGGGGAATCCAGAGTCAGGGAAGCTGACTGGGATCTGGGTCGCTTCCAGCAGATTCGAAGAACAGTTGTCAAAAAGGCAAAGCTTGTCATGGAGGTCAGCAATCCTGTTCCCTTGGACCTGGACAGTCCAAGGGAACAGGTCTCATAGCGATGGCCAAAGGCGGTTGTAGATAAATAAAATAACTTCAGAGAAGATTTAAATATAATTTGGAGTGATCTTAGTTTTTATTGTCTTCAAGGGAAGATCAAGATTAACTTAGTGTATGCTAGATAACTCTAGGGGCTCTCTTCTCCCCACTTCTTGCTAAGTGTGTTGCCCCTCTGCCATCTCTCGTCGATCTGAATCTCGTCCTGTCTTTTCTGGTCTAAGGAAATGCCTCATCACATGGACTATGCGTGCCCCAGATCATTCTAGAACACTGTATGTGTGTATGTCTCTTCCTTGGTGACAAAAGTGCGAGCTGTGCCACTTCCTAGTGCAGCTGATGACACAATGCAATCTAGCCTTCCTCCTTTCCCCCTTCTATCTTACTCTTTCTACCTTTCATGATACAGAAGCTACATACGATACCCAATGTAATAATAGAGTTACGACACAGGGTCAGTCTTCCCAAACTGAAAAGAGGTATCAGCAGGGGTGTGCATGGTGGCAGGTCACCTTCCATGGACCAAAAACCCTCACAGACTCCAGCTGTATGGGCAATCTGAAGAGGCTGCCAGCCAGGACCTGGATTATGACTGCAAAATCATCTCATAACAACTGAGTTTCCCCATTCAAAGCAGTATTTTGTACAGCATGAACTGTTAATGGATTCTGAGAGATGAGGGTGTGCAAAAACATGGGCTCCATCTGATGATATAAGCCATTGGTTTGGAACCCACCTGCTCTTCCACAGACAGTACCTCACCCTTGCCTGTCATAGGGGATGGAGCCATCACTTTCCTGGCCTTCTTCACCGACCAGGGTATTGCCTCCTCATTCACCATGCTTTATGATTTGAGTGTTTGCCACCATGCATGCCACATCCATTCCAGTGTCTCCCAAACCAGGCACTGTGTCACCATTATTCCCACAATTTGTTATTTTCGCATACCTCTCAAGCAGCTGGGCTTACCAGCCACAGAGGATCCACTCACCATGAAAACAACCAGATACCAAAACAAAATGCTTACAGTACGGCAGTCTACGCGGGAATCCTTGTGGTCAGAGTGAGGTGTCCATAATGTACTGTGATGCTCCCCTCTTCAGATTAGATATGTCGGTTCAACAAAAAGCATCCTGCATCAGGGTCCAGAAGACCAGATATGCCTCTAGAACTCAAGGATAAATGAAAGTGTCAAGTTAGGTGTCTGTGGACCAAAACATTCCTTGTGGCAACTTGTGCAAGGTGCCTGTAAGGTACTAGGCATGACATTGCCTTCAAGCCAGTGTGGTGCCTGTGAGGGAAAAACTATAAGATCAGTTGCCCCAACTAGTGCTACACCTAAGGGTATCCAAAACTACCTGGGTCCAGAGTCTGGTATGCCATTAAAAAACTGATAAGTCTGCAAGGCATCCCAAGTCATGCCTGCGACATATTGCAATGGTCTGGAACACCTGAACTATTTTGAGAGAAACCAAGGCATACAACAGATCAAGCATCCTAGAAGGTACAGACCAATGATAGAGGTGACAGTCATGACTCAAGTGTGCATGGTATCTCACTGGGAATCTGAGATGGGGGAGGAAGATGCTGAGAACCAACATCACTGCCTGCTGACATAGTCAAGGGGATATGACCAAGAGAGAACATCACAACTCTCATCCCTCAGGGGCAAGGTACAAACAAAACAGGGTAGCAAAACAAAAATAATAACAACAATAAGCAAAGGAAAGGAACTCCATGAAGAGGTGACCAACAGTAAACTGAAGAACAGCAGCTCTTATGAAGGCTGCATCAGAACACAAATACTCTCAAAAAATGAATTATATGTAGTATATATATATATATATATATATATATATATATATATAAAGACTGCAACACGTATATATATATACACACACACACACACACACAGTATACATACAGGCAAACCCCGATTTACGACACTCCAAGATGCGATATCCCAGAATAGTGATGGCGGTAGAAATACCACCCTACCCCACCTAATGATGGCTGAGCCCTGTTAACAATGGGTTTTGATTTTTTTTTTAACTGAATTTTATAATATTTAGTCTGAACAAGAAGCCTCAGACCAGGACTGACCAAAAGGTGACAACTAAGGACCTAACAAAGGACATGGTATGGATAGCTACATGGAATGTAAGGGGTGCAAATGATGAGGTGAAAGAAAGAGAGATTGTCCAGGTGCTTGAGGGTGCGAAAGTGGACGTATGTGGATTAACTGAAACTAAATGGAAAGGTGAGAATGTGAGAGAGTATGGATGGAGTATATATGTGGGAGCAGGTGAGAATGAAAGGGCAAAAGGAGTGTGTATTGTTGTGAGTAACAGATGGAAGGAGAATATAAGAGTATGGAGTGGTTGGCCCAAAGATTGTGTAGGTAAGATTGAAAGTTGGATTGCAAATGTGGGTGTGTGTGTATGTGCCAACGCAAGATCGTGCAAGCAAAGTGAGAGAGGAGTTCTGGACAAATGTTGAAGCGTGCATGGAAAAGTTTTAAAGGAATGAGAGTGTTTTTTGATTGGAGATATGAATGGAAAAGTAAGGAATGTGAAGGTGGATGGAGTAGTTGGTGAGTGGGGTGTGCCTGCAGAGATGGATGAGAATGGCAGTGCTTTTGAGGATATTTGTGCTGGGAGAGGGTTGTTGATAGCCAATACCCTCTTCAGACACAAAATGATCCACAGGTATACATGGCAAGTGATGAGAAGGGTGGGTGGTGAACTGAATGAATGGAAGGCAATGATTGATTATGTGTGTGGATGAAAGGTTAAGAAGGTGTGCAATGGCTGCAAGGGTATACAGAGGATGAAGGTGTGGACTTAACCACCACTTGGTGGTGGTCAGAATAAAAGTCCAAAGGAAATGGAGAAATAAAAGGAGGGAAGGACAGGAGGAAGTAGTGCATACAAGGAGGGTGGAAAGGTTACAAGAGGATGGAAAAATGGCAAAATATAAGAGAGAAGTGCAGGAGCGATTGGGTAAATATGGATTGGAGTAGGTGGGGGATGTGGAAGATGTGTGCAAGATATTCACAGCATGTGAGGTGGTGGGGTGAAGAGATGATGAAAGGGGGTGCAGGGAACAGGATGGTGGAATGAAGAGGTGAGAGAGGCTGTGGCACAAAAGAAGCACATAGTAAGTGGATGAGAAACAGGGGCATGGAAGAAGTTGAGAGACAGAAGAGTTATATGCAGAGAGGAGGAAAGAGGTGAAAAGATTAGTAAGAGAGAGTAAGAAGAGAGTGAGGAGGAATTTGGAAGGAACTTGAGCATAAAGTGGAGGGAATGTAAGAAAATGTTTTGGAAAGTGGTAAAGAGTTAGACAGGGTGCCAAAGAAGTTAGCTGGGGAGTGAATGATAAAAATGGTAGATGATTAGTGGAGAAGGAAGAAAAAGTGAGCAGATCGTGAGAACACTTTAATGAATTGTTGAACGTAGAGAATGAAAGTAATGCAAGTATAAGTGGCTGGGGAATGGCTGGGAGAAGGAGAGATGTGAGAAGAGAGGAAGAAATCAGTAGGATGTAAGTTGTGGAAGCAATGAAGAAAGTTAAAATGGGTAAAGCCCCTGGAATTGATGGTGAAATGCTGAAGCATGGGGAGAGATAGTAGCAGAATCGATGTGGAAGATGTGCAGATTGGCCTGGGAGGAAGGTAGAGTTCCAGACAATTGGAAGTCAGGTATAACTATTCCCCTGTACTAAGGAAAAGGGGAAAAAGAAGTGTGTGGTAATCACAGGAGCATTTGTCTTCTTAGTGTAAAAGGAAAAGTATATGGTAATTGTAGGATACTTATTGACAGAGTTAGGGATATAACAGAGAAATTAGCTGGAGAAGAACAGGGAGGTTCTAGGAAGGGAAGAGGTTGTATAAATCAGATATTCATTCTTAGGTCTGTAGTGGAAAAGTTTCTAGAAAAGGGAAAGAAGTTGCATGTGACCTTCATGGATCTGAAGAAAGCATATGACAGGGTGGATAGAAAACGATTGTGGAAAGTATTAGGAATATATGGAGTAGATGGGAAGTTGTTGAAGGCCGTGAAGAGTATGTATGAGGGTGCTATGGCTGCAGTGAGTGTGGATAGTGAACTGAGTGAATTTTTCTATTTGAATGTTGGATTGAATCAAGGATGTGTCATGTCTCCATGTTCAATCTGTATATGGATGGAGTAATAAAAGAGATACAAGGTAGGCAGTGGATACTGGAGTGGCCCTAGTGAGAAAGGGCAGTGTTTGGAAACTCCCTGTACTGTTGTTTGCAGATGATGCTGTGTTGTTAAGTGAAGATGAAGGGAAACTGCAAGGCTTGGTGGATGAGTCTGGGAGAGTGTGTACGAAACTGAATCTAAAGGTGAATGTAGGGAAGAGTAAAGTTATGGTCTTCAAGAGAAGTGAAGTCACTGAATGTACAGTGAGGCTGGATGAGGAGAAAATGGAAAATGTGAGTGCATTTAAGTACTTGGGTAGTGTGATAAGTAAGGATGGAAGTTAAGAGGGTGAAGATCTTGAAAGGGTACAACAAAGAAGAAAAGTTGCTGGGTCTTGCAAGCAGTGATAAGAAACAAGGAAATGAGCATGGAAGTGAAAAGGCTATTATATGACAGTATTGTGATACCAACTCTAACGTATGGAAGTGAAGCTTGGACCTAGTTGGAGGGAGAGAAGTTGAGAACAAGAGCAGTGGATATGAGTTATTTGAGAGGAGCATGTGGAGTCACATGGAGAGACAGATTGACAAATGAGAAAGTGAAGGAGCACGGTGTGGATGTGCACATAACACAAAGCGTTAAAAGTAACACACTGGGGTGGTTTGGCCATGTGGAGAGGATGGAGAGTGAGGGACTGACGAGGAGAATGTATGTGAGTGAGGTGGAGGGGGGCAGAGGGAGGGGGAGGCCAAGGATGAGATGGAGTGGAGAGGTATTTGAGAGAGGAAGGTGTGAGCTGGGAGCAGGGCAATGAAATGCTGGGGGACAGGGTGACATGGAGGCAATTTGTTTGTGGCCAACCCTTACAGGATTAAGGTGTCTGGCAACAGATAGATAGATAGATTTTGTGCTCAGGTTGATTTATAAACGTTTCAGACTTAAAGTAATGTCTTTTAGCCATGGGTGGAGTGAACACTGTCATTTGGGGTACGAATTCTCGCCCATCAGAAGAGATACAAAACTGTGGACAACTAGGCGACTCAACAAAAACTATTTTGTGTCTGCCCATTGACATGTAACCTATCATGGAATACATAATAATAATTCTGAATTAATATTAATAATTATGAAAGTCTTAATCCATACCATCCCAGGCATTTTTGCAGTTTTATACACACCTAATCCTAGACCAAAAATGGAAAAAAAATTTATTGCATAAAACAATCCAAAAGGACACATAAATCAAGGAAAAGCAAAAAAAAAAAGTACTCCTTATAGGAGAAATAAGAGCAGGATGGCCATCCGTTATGTTTTTAGCTCAGTTTCCCAAGCCACGAATGACGTTTTCCCACCCAGCTGGGCAGGATGAGAGAGAATGGGGGATTCCTCACTCTCAGTATCCTTCTCCAGTGGCTCATATTCCTCCCCAGAAGAGTCATCCAGGTCTTCCAATTCTGAAGAATCAGTAAATGAAGAGGCAGAAGGGTCCATGTGAATATTTCAGCAGCCTCTTCCAGCCCAATGAGGCGGAAAAATGGCGTGATTTTCGCGACATTCTGACGCTATGATGGACAGTGGCACACTGATGTTATCCACCCACACAGAACCAAACCCATTGCTACAGGTGCTTGTGCACAGTGTTGCCAATACATTAAGCTACTTCTTAGCAAAAAATTAGCTAAAATGAAGCAGTTGAGATGTGCTACAGTGCTCAAATGTAGCTGTTGGCACCATCACATCGGTGGGATTCACTGAGATGTGTTGTACTGTCGGCACCATGCCAACGGTGGGAGTGTATGGATTAAAGAGTAAATAAAGTATTTCCTGCAATGACGAAAACTGTGACATCGATAAAGCATGTATTTCCATTCAGGCTGTTCAAGGGAAAATGCTTTGAAAATATAGAGGAATTTCCAAATAAATGTTGGAAAATAAGAGAGAAGAAATAAAGGCGCTCAACAACCAGAGCAGTCTAAAAGTATATAAAGAGGGGCTGTTGAAAAGGCTACCCTGATCGCATCATCGACAGCATTCCCCACCAAGAGAATTTCCCAACAATTCATCAACGATTCTCCGTCACAACAATTTGCACCTTTGACGATTCTGCGTCATTCATACATTATTATTATTATTCATAACAAATGTTTATTTAATTGTCCTGGGACCATCTAAGGGTGGGATTGTATACAATGCTGCTGCTTCTCTACCGAGTTTGAATACGAGTCTGAGATCACATTCTCCAGTTACAATGACTGGGTAAATGTGAGATGGGCACTGGCTTTAGGCTTAGGTTAGCTTCTTTTACAACTTTTAGGCCATTTAGATTGGCTTTAAGCTTTTTTTTGGACTCATTTGGGTGGGTGTAGGACTTGGTTGGGGGGGAAACCCAAGGCTCGAAAACACATCACTATACTTTACATGTTAAATCGGCCCTGATTAATGATATCCCACTTAGCAATGGGTTTTTACTTAACCAGTGGATCCCTAGTAAATGAAAATTTGATGTTATGAAAGCGATGAATATAGGACAAATTTCACTATACGAAAGGTATCTGTCTTGATGGTATGAAAAGTGACACGAAAGGAAATAAGAAAAATTCAAAATGGGCGTGCTGCAAAGTGCCGCGCTCACTTGCGGCGAGGCCGTCACAGTAATAACAAGACAATTCGTCATCAGAACTTTTCGGCATCAGGACGATTCCCTGTCATTTATGAAAGGAAATACGAAAAATTCAAAATGGGCGTGCTGCAAAGTGCCGCGCTCACTTGCGGCGAGGCCGTCACAGTAATAACAAGACAATTCGTTATCAGAACTTTTCGGCATCAGGACGATTCCCTGTCATTTATTTACATATCAATTAACTTAGCAAGTATATTAGTTCTTGAGTTATATGAGTTATAAAGCTGATGGTGGTTTACTCTTTTTATAATAAATGTAAAATATGGCATCAAATAGTTGGTATTAACAAAAAAATAAATAAATACAGTAAATATATTGAAATGTGAATCAGGTGACGTATGCCTCACATGCCATTGTCTAGGCAACTCATCTGTTACCAGTGACCTGGGCAGTAAAGACATGTCATGCCATGGTATGAAATTCAAGGCCAGAGTGATTCCCCAATCGATGACAATGTGGAGGACAAAGTTTATGTAGCGTTAGAGGAGAAGCAGTCAGAAATGATGATCAGGTAATGTTGCCAAAAAAGGTGCAGTATGTTGATGTATTTGGTGAGTGAAACAATGCTTATATCATTTATATTACTGTGTGAAAACCAATATACTCTTGTACTACATATAAATTCGTACCAAATAAATAAGTGGTTTGGAAGTTACCCTCCCACAGATCACATTTTCTCTGGAGCCAGGGCCCATAGAAAACACAGCGAATGTGAGGGTATTCTTACCTGTAGCAGAATTTTAAAGGTCAGGTGAGCGATTTCTCTATGAATTTTCGATGTTTCTCATAAAAAGCGGAGGTTTTAGCCCCCCAAAAATAGAAAATCTGCCGGATTGTGGGAGGTAATTGGTTAAGAATCTGCCGGGACAGGGCGGGTTAATATAAGGTTATATATGATACATTGGCAATGCCTAATAACCTCAAGTGAACGATCGACATGCTCTAAAATTATATGAATTATCTTCATATTATGTCTACATTCTCAGCTAATCAATCAATCTCAATCTACTGCATCCAAAAATTACAATAAAAATTACTGAAGACCGCTATGGGAGACGCCAGATTATAATTCAAAGTCGACTACAGTGAGGCAGAAACAAGTTAAATTATAAACTAATATCCAAACCTACGCTATTCAATGAACATAGACCTTGATAGTTCCCCCATGAAATTAGTTATTATAGTATTAATCTATTAATATTAAGTATATTTAAAGAATGACAGAATTGTCCATGTTTTGATGAGGAATTGTCTGATGGCAAACTGACTTCACGGCAAATTTTCCTGGAACCAGTCCACATCCCTCCTCACAGCTTTGTTGCAAATGAGGATATTTTTGCAGCTCTACACATTTTTGTATTGTTTAGACATGCTTCCCGTGCGCCCTGCATCATCTCCAGCATCGGGGGAGCCCTCTGCAAAGAAGCAGCAGCACCATACTCTAACTCTGGGGAGGAAATTGGAAATTATGCCACGAGAAGGGGCAGGGAGTCTCGGAGATTGGGCACGCTTTAGGCCATGCAGCTTCCACCGCTGGGACTGTGACCAAGAAAAAGGAGATGTACAAGAAAATGGCCACCTGGTTCTCTACATCTACAGGTATTACTTCTACAGTTATTACTTCAAAATAGGAAGGGTAAAGTTTAGGTGGAGGGTCCGAGGTGGTCCTGGAACACATCTCTGCCTTTTTATGTACAGTAATCCCACTTTTTTGGCAAATTTTTCCCCCAAGGTTTTGCCCTCTCACGGATTTTCTTATCATTAATAAGTTCAACTAAAATATCCTTGAATATATGGGAAAAAAAAAATATTTGAAATTCCCGCCGTTTCCACTCGTAGTGCGGTAAACTTGCATCACCCTCTATTCCTTTCCCGCCACCCCGCTCTGGCCGTGGGCCCGCACCCCTCAGTCCACACGTGCCTGCCTCACCTGCTAGGTGCACTGTTGTGGTACGAGCCTCTTGCCTCCCAAGTGCTTTCCACATGGCCCCAGGATGTAAGGCAGCCTCACCGAAGGCTAATACAACTAGTAAGAACTCCAGAGTGGCAAAACGATCAAGAAAAGTTATGACCTTAACCTGCCCAGTCCTGACTGATTTTTTACGAAACATATCCTCAGAACCCGACCGATTTTCAACTTTCCCCTCCCCCCTCAAACCTCCACTTTTGGTGAGAAACATTGAAAATTCATAGAGAAATCGCCCTCCTGAGCTTAAAAATGTTGCTATAGGTGTCATTCAGCCTTACATTTTCCTTCTTTTTCAGGGTACCTGGCTAAAGAAAATGAACTATGGAAGGGTTAACTAATTCAAGCCACTTTAAATTACGTATTTATTTATTTAGTACGAATTTATGTGTAGTACAAGTCTATGTTGGTTTTCACACAATAATATAGGTGATAAAAGCATTGTTCACTCACCCAAAACCCCAGCATATGGCACCTTCCTTTACGACATAACCAACTCATCACTTCTGTTTGTTTCTACCTCTAGCTTCTTTGTCCTCCACCTCAGGAATCACTTTCACCGTGAATTTTGTCATTGGAGAGACTGTTGGACAATATATCTTTACTGGCCAGGTTAGGTTACTGCTAACAGGTGAATTGCCCAGTGTGGGGGGGAGGGGGGGTCAGGTGGGGCCAGGCAGTATCCCCGCTTGAAAGCTGGTAGAGGAAGGTCTCCCACATATGTCTACCAAAAATCATCCGCAAATGTTGAAAAATGTGCACACGATGGGCCTTGCAATTGAGTGACGTACGATGCACATCAGTGGGTCTGTCCGCGGAAAAAAGTAGTGACTTGCATCGTACGTCGGTGGGGCTCGGCGGGTTAACAGAGAAAATTGTGTTGTTGCACAAGCTAAGAAGTGGCATGAGTTACGCTGCTTGTAGTCGTAAGTATGGAGTGAACGAGTCAACAGTGCGTTACATAAAGAAAAGTGAAAAAGAAATAAGACATGCAGTTGCTAACTGTGCATCAGTGTCAGCAAAAGTGTCTCAACATGTTCATGTTAGTGCTCTGATTAAAATGGAAAAGGCACTCAATATATGGATAGAAGATTTGAACCGCCGACATATTCCTGTTGAAACAAATTTGATCAGAGAAAAGACCAAGGTTTTGTACAACCATTTCAGTGATGGAGAGAGAGATAAGAAGCACTCATTTATGGCTAGCAAGGGCTGGTTTGAGAACTTTAAGAAAAGATCTCACTCCATAATCTCAGGATTACTGGTGAATCAGTCTTTGGTGATCATGTGGCAGCAGAAGCGTATCCAGCAGAATTTGAAAAATTAGTGAAAGACAAAGGGTATCTGCCGGAACAAGTGTTCATTGCCGATGAGACTGGGCTGTGGTGGAAAAAAATGCCAAGCAGAACTTATATCTCAAGAGGAGTGACAGGCACTAGGATTTAAAGCTCAGAAGGACAAAGTATCGCTGCTATTCTGTGGAAACGCAGCTGGTCACATGATCAAGTCTACACTGCTATACAGGGCAAAAGACCACGTGCACCTAAAGGGAAAGACTTAATTCAGTTACCAGTGTTTTATCGTCATAACAAGAAAGCGTGGATGACAGCAGTTGTTCAGCGACTGGTTCCATAACTGTCTCGTTCCCGAGGTAGAAAGATATTTGAAGGCAAAAGGGATAGACTTTAAAGTGCTGCTGACAACAGATAACTGCCCAGGTCACCCTGAATCAATTAAATTTGCACATCCCAACATCGAGGTAATTTTTCTACCAAAGAACACCACATCACTCATTCAGCCACTTGATCAGGGCATCATTGCTGTGTTCAAGGCAAAATACATGGCACGAAGCTTTGCCATGATTAGACATGCTATAGAAGAGGGAGATAACGACATCAAAATGTGGTGGAAGAAATTCAGCATAGCCAGGTGTATCATGTTAATTTAGCAGTGCCACGAAGAACTCTCTGCTATCTGCATTAACTCCTGCTGGAAGAAATTGTGGCCTTTAGTCATGAATGACTTTGCAGGATTCCCAACTCTTGATGCTGAAATTGTAAGAATTAAAAATCTCTCGAGGACTGTCGGAGGTGAAGGGTTTTCTGACCTGCAAGAAAATGAAATTCAGGAGGAACTGCTGGGAAATGCAGAAGAACTAACAACACAAGAATTGGAAGGACTGCTCAATGAAGAAGAGAAAGATGAAGAGGAATCCAGCAGAAATGATTTACCACAGGCATGGACGCTAGAGAAGCTTGGAGAAATAACTCGCAGTATGAGGCATACCATCTCCCTGCTAATGTTGTATGGCCCATCACTGGACAGGGCAATAAAAGTGAAGATTGGGATGGAAGCTGCGTTTGCTCCCTACCACGAAATAATGAAGGAGATGAAGCGTGAAAGGGAGCAGCTTCCAATAATTATGTTTTTCTCGAAGAAAAACCAACACAGCCCTGCATCTGTCCTGCCATCGACATATGGCAATGCATGGATGATTCACGTATGGAGGACGAGTCAGCTGATGATCCCCATCCTACTAACTCCCCTTGCCTCGTCTGATGTCTCTGAGTGAAACTCATCTTTAACTAAAGGTATGTAAAGTGGTAAAACAGATATTAACTAAAAATATTACTGTACTTATAGACATGAATTAAAGTTTTCCATAGCGCTTGCTTTACAAAAAGATACAAAAGCATTAAGCTACTAATATTAACTACCTACAGTACGTGATACTGAGTAAAACATATATATATTTCCCAGGTAACAAGTTTAATAATTTCTGCTTAATTTGCAGTGTAATGATTGAAAACTCACTTCCTTTGTCAGACTGTGAAAAGCATTAAGCTACGTACAGTATGTGATACTGAGCAAAAAAAAATATTTGTTAGGTAACAAGTTTAAAAATATCTGCTTAACATGCGGTGTAATGATTGAAAACTCACTTTCTTTGTAGACTGCGAGTCTGAGTGGCAGTGGCTGGCAGTGGTCGGGGGAGGTGCAACCGTGCGAGTGGTGGTGGTGGGGAGGTGTGATTGTGTGAGTGTTTGCTATCACTATCTATCTATCTATTGCCAGACGCCTCAATCCCGAATGAGGTGGCCACAAACAAATCGCCTCCATGTCACTCTGTCCCCTGCCATTTCACTACCATGCTCCCAACTCACACCCCCCTCTCTCATATACCTCTCCACTCCATCCCTCCATCTCATCCTCGGCCTCCCCCTCCCTCTCGCCCCCTCCACCTCACTCACATACACTCTCCTAGTCAATCTTTCACTCTCCATCCTCTCCACATGCCCAAACCACCTTAACGTGTTTCTCCTAACGCTTCCCATCACGTCCTTAACCACACCACAACGCTCCTTCACTTCCTCATATGTTAGTGTCTCTCCATGTGACTCCACATGCTCCTTTCAAATAACTCATTTCCACTGCTCTCACTCTTGACTTCTGTCCTTCCAACAGGGTCCAAGCTTAGAGTTGGTATCACAATACTGTCATGTAACAACTTTTTCACTTCCATGCTCACCTCCCTGTTTCTTATCACTGCTTTCAACGAACCAGCAACCTTCCTTCCCTGCTGTACCCTTTCGAGCACTTCACCCTCCAAACTACCATCCTTACTCATCACACTGCCCAAGTACTTAAATTCACTCACATTCTCCATTTCCTTCCCATCCAATCTCACTGTACACTCACTGGCTTCACTTCTCTCGAAGACCATCACTTTACTCTTCCCCACATTCACCTTTAGATTCCGTTTCTTACACACTCTCCCAAACTCATCTGCCAAGCCTTGCAGCATTTTTTTCTTTTTTAATAAATGTGTAGATAATTGTGTATTACAGTATGGTGTTTACGTTTTTCATTTACTTCATGATAGAGTATGTACTTTCAATCATGTAAAAAGGTATTTCGGCGTGAGTATGGACATGGACTGTGTGACGGGTAGCATGGTGGACACAAGTACAGCGAGATTCAATTGTAAAAAGAGTATTCACGATTTTGGCCTTTCGTGTGGGTTACAAGAACGTAACTACCGCAAGAAATAAGGAATTACTGTATATTTCAATGGGGTAAATTGCTCCGATATACAAAATTTCATTTTACGAAAGCTTTTTCCGGTCCCCATCCCTTTCGTATACCAGGGACCCACTGTATATATGTTTTTTTTTTTTTTTAATGCAAGGAAGAAGGAACCAAAGGCCAGGGCCCGCATACTGTTCTTTCCAAGAAAAAGTAAAAACAATACAAAAGAGAGCCAAAGTCAAGATCCATTCAAGATTAGGAAAAAAACAAAAATGCAGTGCGAGGCAGGTTGTACAAAAAGACACATGAAAAGGCTCTTCATTTCATTTTGTTTATAAAGGCTCCAACATGCATGCATTGGCCTTGGTCACCTAATGGCATTATCCCTGTATGACCTTGTCCCAGGTCTGTTTTGGTCTGCCTTTCGCAACCCAACACCCAGCGTTCACACTTTTCACTCTCTGCACCCAGCCGTCATCCCCCATCCTCCCTACATGCCCAGACCATCTCAAACTGCCTCTCCTCATCACAACACCAATACACTCCAGTCCCATCCTTCCTCTTAACTCTTCCATCATTCTTTGTAAACCAAGCCCCCCCCCCAGGCTCTGAAAAGCCAAAATAAACAAGGAACACTGAAGGACAAACAGAGGCATCTGTGCTAGGATGGAAACAAAAACAAGAATGCAATGCATGGTGCCTACAATGCATGTTGCAACCCACATGACTAGTTTGGAGTAGATTCACAAGGTAAATAGTGCCTCACCATTTTTTTTTTTTTTTTTTTTTTTTTTTATAAATAAAAAATCCCCTTCCCTGCCAAGGGATTTGATACACTAGAAGTCTATTCTATGTCCAGCACAGGATGTGTAGCTTTGAGACATGGTACCTAAAGAACCCAGTAAATGTTTTGTTTTTACTGTAGCTTTCACCAAACAAACAGCATAAGAAAAAAAACTCTCTGGTGAGCCATGGCACCTACCCCTTCAACTGCAGTCCCCCCCTCCCCGACCCTCCTTAAGATAAAGTATTTAGTAAGGGTTAATAACTATCTTATCTTTCCCACCATCAATAAATCCTTAAAAATTATTTACAGTAATAATAATAACTTGGTAACACATTATTAGTCATTTGTCAACAGTATTGTTTGAATGGCTCTTACAATTTACAAGTATTATTTTAAACAAGGTAAGCTGTAAAAAATACAAAAAACTGCGCATTACTATTCTGCATTACCAAGTTTAATATAAAGAGGCAGTCCCACACTGCTTGAATTAATCAAGAGTATTTACAGAAAGTGTACTTGAGTTTTATGATTACATAAAGATAAAATATTAAAACATTATGTAGTTGTTAATCTGTGGTAGTCATGGTTTACCAGGCTATGAACATCACTGGTCTAGGGTAATCACTCAGAATTTTGGGCAAGAAATTTGGAGTCATGGATTAACGTTTGCATTGGACAAAAATATTACTTTGAAATAGTAACAGCCCACCCCATATCAACTCCTTCAAACTGCACAAGCCCAAGACCAAGTTACAATTGTTCAATCCACAGTTTGTTACAGGCAAAAGACTTTATCCCCATTGAGGTATAACACATCATAGTCTTGCACCCAGAAAAATTACTATAAACACTAACCACTTTCATGCAGTTCTCTTGAAGCTCAATAAAAAAGGCTTCTTATTACCAACCACTATTTTTTGTCACTCAATTCTCCACTTCATTCTCTTTTTCTGCCATTGCACTAAAGTAAAGAGGCAGACAAAGGAAATGAGACACTTACTTAGCCCAAGTACACATAAACTAAGGTCATTTCCCCTCACATAGCCCCACTTGATACAGTTCCTCCACTATAATTAATCCACTTGAAATGACCCAATTCTTGTGTGCCTGGGCAAAGACAGTATCTTTGTTCCTTCTTTCCACACATGCATATCCATTATAAGTCACATTCCTTAACTGATGCCATCACTTTAAACCTTCAGACCTTTCTTTTTTTATGACTTTCAAAACCCCATCCATTAATCCATTCATTCCCGTGACATATTTTTTTCCTGCTAGCTCCAGACTATTTAACTGATCTTAGGACAGATTTTTCAAGCTGGAGGGGTTGGATATATCCTTCATTAACTCCTTCATTATAACAGGTCTCTGCTGAGCTATATGAAATTATATACTGGTGACAAGAGTAACAGAATAAACATCTCCCTAGAGTGAAGGTATTAAGTTTGAACAACTATGGAAACAAAGGTATCCTAGTCTTGCTCAAACACTAATGCATTACAAGTATTTACACTGTATGAGATGTTTGTAGTCATGCAGTTAGAATGCCCTTGTTAGAGTGATGGCCTTGACTCAAGTGTAGGTTTGATCTCCAAGAGTTTTTTTTCCAATCATGTAATAGTCATCAAGGGAAACAGGCTTGTCATCTACCCTTAACTGTAGCTACTGGACTATAGTAACCAAGTAGCCTTGCGCATAGGAGGTAATATGAGATTGCTGTTACCATTTTTACACAATAAAGTTCCAACTACTTTTAGTTCTATGGGTCGATATTTCCCAATTCTTAGGCTTCTGTTATGATTTTGACACTTTTGCATAACACATTTCCAAGAAATGGAATATTTAGCACAAAACATAAAAATACCCTTATCTCAAATGTAGTTCAGCAAATAAACCCTTGATGAAACAAATTACCAAACTAGATGTCAAAATAAGATTCCCCCCACTCATGCTAGCATAAAACCCTATATTTTGCTCATATCCTGTGGAAGGCAGTGGCAACAGTATGTACAGGATGGGAAATCGGTAGCAATATTTGCACACCACAGAAGCAATCCTGCTAACTGGAATAACACTGGTACTAATTGATCCTGTCATGTTACATGGATATTTTGTACAAACTTACCTCTGTTTTCAGCACCTTGAAAGAAACTTGAGTCTTCTGAGACTGTGTAAATAATACCAAAACTTAATGGCAGAAAAACTGCAAAATATACTGATAAAGAAAAAGTTATTAAAAATCAAAGCAGCTAAAAATGATTGTATAATTTTCTATAAATATGTATATAGTTATGGTTGCTACTAAATGCTAAAATACTGATACCTGTCATGAGATGGAAGCATGAAGACCTATGATTAAACTTAAGTCTGCCACACATATACAACTGCCACTTGTCACAGTTCAATATTTTTAACCTATACGAATCAAACAGCAAATGAAATGAATACTGTGAAGTTGAATTAACCTGTACTGTAGTAATTAAATGGTGGTACAAAATGAAATTCAACTACACTTTACATATAAATATATATATGAGGTGCTACCCAAAAGTTCCAGTAATTAAACAGAGGGAGACAAGCATTTGCAGTTTTGCCTTTTGCCGCTAGGAGAAGTCAGCAGCACCCCTCGTGCACCAGTGTGGCCCCGGCTGCGTCTGTGAGCTGATGTGTTGTTGAGCTACGCTTACTATTGTAACGTGGTGTGTAGGTGGTTTGGAGGTTTTGCAATGGCGGACCAATGGCACAGCAATGTCAAGTCGACGTTGATCGTTTTCTTCGATATCCAAGGGATTGTTCACAAGAAATTTGTCTCACCCGGTCAATCTGTCAGCGGAAAGTTTTACTGTGAAGTTTTGCAGGATCTGAGGGAGAACATCCACTGCCAATGTCCAGAACAGTGGAAGAACAAGAACTGGGTCCTGCATCATGACAATGCCCCGGCACACACATCAGTTGTTGTCCAGCAGTTCCTGCCTTCCACTAACACGGTAGTCATTCCCTACCCATCCTATTCGCCTGACCTTGCCCTCTGCGACTTTTTCCTGTTTCCCAAGCCGAAATTACGGCTGAAAGAGCGTCGATTTGACTCGACTGAGGAGATCCAGACAGAATCGCAGGATGTGCTCAAGACCATCACGCCTGAAGCCTTCCAGGGATGCATGGACTCGTGGAAAAAACGCTGGAACCACTGTATACATGCCCAAGGGGATTACTTCGAAGGCGACGGTGAGAACTAGGAGGTAAGGTAACTTATTTTCCTACA
>JAGKTI010003159.1:11912-33459 GCA_018397915.1 Birgus latro | reverse complement strand
TTTATGCAATGAAAACTAAGATGCAGAACCTACTTTAAGAAAAAAAAAAAAATCATGACTGAGGGGTTATGTCATTATGTATGTATTAACGCAGACAACATCAAAGATTGTCACACCATTCAAATTTGAAAATTTAATTCAATTTTCTACAGTAACCCTTTCACTGGCAACACATGGCTGTTGTCATGCAACACCACTTTTTTTTTCCCCTCTATATGTCGTATTAACTGCAAATTTTTTTCTATAACACCAGAGAGCTATGTCTGTTGCACCTCCCTGTACCAGTGAACTAACCCAGGATTCAACTGCATTAATTTGGGGGGGAAATTAAAAACTTGTGTCTCTACAGTCTGTGTACTGGTAATGAATAAATCATATATCTATCTATCTATTGGCAGACGCCTTAATCCCATACGGGGTGGCCACAAAGAAACTGCCTCCATGCCTCCCTGTCCCCTGCCATTTCACTGTCCTGCTCCCAGCCCACACACCCCTCTCTCATATACCTCTCCACTCCATCCCTCCATCTCATCCTTGCCCTTCCCCTCCCTCTTCCCCTCTCCACCTCACTCACATACGCTCTCCTTGTCAGTCTATTGCTCTCCATCCTCTCCACATGGCCAAACCACCTCAGTGTGTTTCTCCTAATGCTTCCTATCACATCCACATCCACACCACAATGCTCCTTCACTCCCTCATTTGTCAGTCTGTCTCTCCATGTGACTCCACATGCTCCTCTCAGATAACTCATTTCCACAGCTGTCACTCTGGACTTGTGGCCCTCCAACAAGGTCCAAATTATAAATAAATCATAATTAAAAAAAAAAGAAAAGAAAAAAGCCAACATCACAAAAGACTTAATTCAAATTAATAGCTGTTCCAGTGCAGTAATACTTTACAGTTACAGTACAGTAAACCCTCTATCTAATGAAATAACTGTATACAGATTTTTGGTTATAATGGACTCTGAGCCCACCCACAAGTTTGGTATACGAAGTCAATGTGGCCACCCAGTCAAATAACCACTTTGTGCCACATTACTGTAATTTTACATTGCTCTTCACATATTTCACTTCATTCTCATCATTTAAAAGCTAATAAAATATTACCTGTCATTCAGAAATGTAGTACACAGACCATATTTAAGAAAATTATGACACTTTGACTCAAAGTGATGCAATCCATTTTGTTTTGCTGTGGCAATGGATGCCAATCAATCAGCTGGTTGAAATGCACTGATTACGGTATATATTATTCTTCACTCACTGCGCTCAATTTGTCACTTAAGAGCTCAGAAAATATTGTCTGTCAGAATTAAAATGCACAAACCATGTTGAGGATATGCCACACTGACTCAGGATGATGCAGTGTTTTCGTGTGGTGTTGCTGATCAACCCCAGTCTGTCTGGCTGAGCAAACCCATCAAGCGCAGGCAAGTGCCTCTGCTGGGTCATCCCATGCAGTAAACCAATGATCCCTTGCAGCTGACAGTGCCTCATCACAGCAAGGTATGGGAAATAGTCAGGGCTGAGGTTTGGTTCCTGGGTGGACACAGCACTTACATCTCTCCACTTAGTTAAGAGGAGCACCATAGTAGGCTCCACTTCACCCTGCAGTTTGGCTATATGGTTACCACCCAGCACTGTAAATGGTTTTCTGGGTTACAGGAAACCATTAGGCTTGCCACTCAATGTAGAGCCACCAGAAGTGCAAAGAGAGCATGGAAAGGGAGAGGAAGGAAAGGAGAAGAGCTGACACCGAGATAAAATCGGAATGAGGAAGGAAGAAACAGGCAGCACTTTAACATAAAATGAGTGGATGATGGTCACTACCATCTATCACCCTCAGTGTTGAGCCACCAGAAGTGGAAAGAAGGGTAACAAAAGTGACAGGAAGGAAAGGGACAGGAAGGAAGAGAGAAAGGCAGACTCCGAGATAGAATTGGAATGGGGAAGGAAGAAATAAGCAGCACTACATCAATGAGTGGATGATGGTCACCATCTACTATCCATTGTGGTGTGAACACTTATGATTTCATCTGGTAACCACTGAATGAGGGTAAGTATATAATGAACTGGGGTTCCTAAATGAGGATAATCAAACATCAGATATAATGCATTTATGAATATAACATCAGCCTCTTCCCCCAATTAGTTCATATAGCGAGGGTTCACTATATAGTATAGATATTTAAAAAAGTCTCAGTGTGCTGCACAATGCCAAAAAAATGTTGCCTACAGTGAAGACATCACTATACTGTGTGATATGAGATGAAGACAACATGTCTACATAAAGTGAACATAATGTGGGATGGAGAAATGAACTCTACAGATAGCCTACTTCCTTAAGTGTCAGCTCCCTTCTGTCCAGTTTTGGACAAATCTTGCTAAACAGATACCTTTAGCATCCTCTCACATGGGCAGCAGTTAAAGGGTTAGTACTTCAGATGAACAATTCAAATTCTTGTATTCTGCTTTTCTGTTTTCTTTAGTAAAAAACTTAGTTTTCATTGCATAACTAACTAAAACTAAATTTCCCTTACAAGGAGGGACTTAACTCAAAGATTATGCATCCTACGCTTACCACATCTGACTACTATGATTGATGTGCAAGAAAGAAGAGATGTGATGACTTCTTTTCAGTATGTTATCTGATGCTGGCCTTCACGATGAGTGATGAACGTATATAATGTATTTCCAAACTGACCTTTTTTTTTAATGTTATGAGTGAAGTCTGAAGGAACTTTCATTTGGACACGTAAGTGTAATTTCTTTAGCTCCTGTGCTGAGCGAGGCCTGTGCCTCATCATCAGTTATGTATACAGTGGTTGGTTATGGAAGAGGAAATACAATACAGAATCAATGCAAAAAAAGGAAACACAGAGGATAAATGCTAAATATAAAACAATGTGGGACTGCTCTCATTATACTGTATATACTGTAATTAATATTATGAAAATGCTAAAGCCCCAAGTTTATTGCATTTTGTAACCTTCAGCTTTAAAGCAATTTTGTAACATTAAAGAATTTTAATTACATACTGTCTTTTGTATATGGCTTATCAGTGCAAAATTTACCATTACATATTTTTCCAAAAAGGAATGAAGGAAACTGACGATTAATAAGAGCTTTATAATAACGTCTGAAAAGTTCATCTCTCCAAAATGACCAGTTTTGGTAGTGAGCATCACTCGATTTGAACAAGACATTATTTTACAGTAAGCTGTACAATAAAACATTATAATGAATAAACATGCCATTTATTCTGGCCTACTCAAAAGGAAACTAAACAAGTTGATGTGAGCCAAGGACAGTGTCTAACTGTGGACAATAATAAAATGCAGAACTTATCTCACTGTTGACACCAGATCAGTGCTACAGTGTTCAGGGTGCTGGAAAGCCTAATTGCATTTTCTTGCATTGGTAAAAATTGCCAAAGTGGAACAAACAGCAATTCCCTTGTGGCCTGCGCATTACCTGTGACCAGAGTTTCCTTACTCTCGGAGGCGTGACTCGACCCGTTGCCGTTGCCGTCACTGGAAGAGCCAGCTGATGAACTGTTGGCATGATAGCCTGAAGATGATGAGGAGGAGGCTCCACTCTGTCGTGTCACATAGCCTTCACCTAAACATGACACATGACATATAATTACCATTCTGTATATAACTGACACAGTTTACAGACAATGATGGCTGTAATGAATATTCTATCATTTCTGCAAGAAGTGGTAGTGTTTAAAAAACACTAAAAATATTACATTATATCCAAGATACTGCACAATGCTTTCTATGTATTATTAATATAATTCAATCCTTTATTGCCCCCATCAAGAATATAAGAGGCTAGAGGTAAGTTGCTCAAGTCATTACATTTAAGCAAAGAATGAACAGCCTCACTCATCCCAAAGAAACATTAAGTACTTCAACCACCCCTCACATGGAATCCCTTGCAGGAATATCAGTCTGAGTGCCTATCCCCACTAGATCACTGGGAATCCATTTGGTACATAGTTCCCAACATAGCAAATAGTTTACTGGATTACAGGAAATCATTTGTCACGCAGTGTTGTCACGTGAAGGTAGCACTACACTGAGTGAGTGGATAGTGGGCACCCCCACCCACTTCTACTGGTATTAACACTGGACACTGTATATCTGAACATTATGCTTTTCCCTTCAAAATGACAATGTGGCATGTACTGATTTACCAATTCTTGTCCCCCCCCCCTCCCCCATTCTTTAATGCAAGGAATTGAAATTCTGAGCCCTCTACGTACTCAACTTTCGTAAATCTCGCACAGTCCACAACTCTGTGCAGTACTGTACTACCATTTATGACTATTGGTCTTACAAATGCAATGTTCCCTCCTGGGAACCAATCGATAGGGCTGCCTTCGCACTGTTTTATCCCCATGTATCTCTCTCTCTCTCACCCACTCTGTTTCCTTTTCCTTCTCTCTCACCAATATCTTTTTCTCCCATACTACATATGATTTCCCTCTTTTAACATCATTCTCTGCCTCAATTATAGACTTTCTTGTGTTACCCTATCTCTGCATTTTTTGAATACCATATATCTAAAGCATCTCAATGTACAGCATGCTATCATTTTACGATAAGGAAGCATTTGGAAAAATCCATTCCGTAATGATTTATTGTATATCAGGTCATTTATACTAGATTCAATGGAGATGTGTTTTTGGTCATGGGTCGTTTAAAAATAAGTTTCCAACTCACCAAAACTGGTCATTTTCACTTCATTGCATTTCACTTGCTACTTGCTACCAAAAATGTATAAGAAATTTGTTTCCAACTTGCCTAAGCTGATATTTAGGGTATTTCACTTCGCTGAACTTACCTGCCTTCCTGCCTGAACTCCAATGCTTCACTACTGTTCCATCACAACATTAATGCACCCAATAGTGACCGAGTTCAAAGGCCACCATGGAACAAACAACACTAAGCTTGCGTATCGACAATCGTGTAGGTGAAAAAAGCATTCGTACATCGACCAGTGAGCCTCCAAACGGGATTATAATGATCATAAGCAAAAATGCCATTGTATCCATCCATCCATCATCCAATCCTACGTTACCCCATGGGATGCGAAGAACCCTGGGGTTAAGTAAGTTGGTCCTGACATTTAAGATGAGAGTGACTAGCACAAGATGAGAAATAAACCCCAACCACCCCTTGGATGTAAACATACACAGGCTCAATCCAACTGGAGCACCTTAATTACCCACTAACCCACCAGGCACCATAATTTGGTTATATGGTTACTGTATTACCCACTAACCCACCAGGCACCATAATTTGGTTATATGGTTACTGTACCACCCAGCATTGTAAATGGTTTCCTGGTGTACAGGAAACCATTTGGCTTGTCTCTCTGTGTAGAGTCACCCATTGGCAGAAGCAAGAGGAAAGAATGAAGGAAGAAAGACTGAAGAGGGAGTGTAAAGTAATCTGTAGGCAGAAGGAAGAGGAAAAAATGAAGGAAAGAAAGATGGAAGAGTAGGGAAAGAAAAGAGGAAAGGGCAGACACCCAAAGCAGCACCACATCGAGTGAGTGGATGGTGAGCGCCCCCACCTACCATTCTTTATTTTTTTTTTTAGTTAACTGACTCTTTCAAAAATCTTTTTGGAAAATGGTACTGTATTTTTGGAAACATGAAATTTGGACTCTAGGGGCCGTTCTCTAATACTGAACTAGTCATGAAGAAGTGATATGATTAGGATGTGAAATAAGATACAAAAGTGTGAAATTATGGGCAAAGTTAGTGTAAAATGGATAAAGTTATAATTTTTAGTACTAGAAAATGATACTGTACTCCTTTATTTTCAAACATGTGATTGAATTCCCACCTGAGGGGGAGAAGGGGGCCTCAGATTTATCAAACCTGCCTTTCCTCTAATTAGTTTGTTATAATAGCGAAGGTCTACTGCACTTACTTGTACATATATATTTGTTATTTTAACACTGAAATGGGTGATGACCTCTTCCCCAGTTTTAGGGCAGTGACTGACATCTATAACAATGCTCATCACCAGTTTCAAATGATCTACTGTACACATTCACAGTACAAAGCATGATCGTGGACAGCTACTAAACCAACCCCTGGTGTTGTCTGCTAACTTCCAAGTTTCTACATTCCTTCTTAATAAACAGCCTAACTGGTTTAATATAACACAATTCTGTGAAAGTACAGTACATCACTTATATAGAAAAGTTTTTAATATATGCTTAGGAATATTAGTCATTTCAGTTACGAATGTGGGCCTCCAGCCCTCCTTGTCCCATGATCACCATAACTAGCAGGCTAGTGGTTAGTAAATACTGCCATAACAAAAGATTCTGTATATAGATACAGAAGAATTCTGTCCACATCTTTGCTACAGATGTCTTGTCCCCCTACTGGATCAAGCTGATGCCTGTGTCAGTCCTGGATGCAGGACATATTCAATTGCCTGTATCGTGGCATACAGCTGCCTTGATTCTCCCAGAATCCTCTGCACGTCCTTCTATCCTGATCTGGACAACCACGTACAGGGACACCTCACAGCTAGAGTTGACCTAAAGTGATGTGCATTCTCAAATGTGTTACTGCAGTGTAACCCCACAGTGTATCGTGGTCCCTAGCAGCAAAGAAGGAAATGTTGCATTGCTTGGACAGTCATGAATGAATGTGCAGCACATCAGATTTCTTATATGAAAGAATACACAGTTACAAGAGTGCGAAAGAATCGAGAGTTGAGTGACTCTTGCGTTTAATGAAGACTAAGAAGATTTTGATGAATTATGTCTACAGGCAGAGGGAGTTAAATGCTGGGTATACCACTTAATGGAAATACCCTAAACCAAAGAAATCAGTGACATGGTGACATGTGTGATGTAGGTCAAAAATACACCTGCATTCAGCATGAGTAAGGGGTGGTTCCAGAATCTTGTGTGGCATTACAAGTTGCATTATGGTAAGCACTGTGGTGAGGCTGGTAGTGCAGGTACAGAAGCAGAGACCTTTCCTCCAGAACTTCGTAAGATTGAAGATGAAGGGGGCCATCAGCTGTACCAGATGATCAACACAGACAAGACAGATTTAATTTGGAAACTGCTCCCTCCATCTAGCTACATTCCCAACTTTGGAGGAAAATACTGCTCCAGGGTTTAAAGTAAGGAATGCCTAACCCACATCTGCACAGTGAATTCTGTAGGTGAGTGTAAAGTGAAACCACTCATAATTCATTATACCTGGCCCAGGTGACTGATGGAAGTAAGTTCTGAGTGACTGAGTATCTACTGGCAATACATATGAAATGGTGGGCTACAGCAACTGTAAAATGAAAATGGTTTGACAATGTGTTGGTCCCAACAGGAAAATTCCTGTATAAAATAAAGAAACTGCCCTTCAGGATTCTTCTGGTGATTGATAATGGTCCAGACACTCCCTCCCTACCTCACTGGTAGGTGCCCTTCAGTACAGGTGGTGTTCCAGCTGTTGAACACCACCTTCTTAGGTTCTGGCCCCTCAACAGATTATTTCATGCTTTAAGGGGTGGTATCTGCAGCTCATAAGCAAGCATATGCAAAGGGTGAGAGAAAGTGGAGAAGAACTGGAGGCATTAAGAGGAAGCAGAAAACACCTTCCTAGCCTTTATGTGAATTTTGGAAAAGTTACAGTCTACAAAATTCTGTAAACATTGCGAAGAACTGAGAAAATGTACACTATGTGGCAAAACATGGGTGGAGGAAGATGCTGCCACATGTGTATCCCATCAGTGTCACCATCACCAGCCTTCAATTCACTGTCTGCTGCAGTCAAAACAGCCCACTGCACCCCAAGGGAAAGATTCACTAACTGTACGAGGAGAGGATGTTAGAGTGACCGCTGAAATGTCAATGGCAGATATTATGACCCAAGTTTAGAAGACACGGGCAACAAAGAAGAGAGCACAGACTCAAAAGCTGCAGAGCAGGCAGAGGTACAGCCTGCATTGGAACCACAGTAGCCATTCAATCAGTCACTGCAGCATTCTGCATCTGGCAGACAAGTTTAGGGGCAGGCTACTGAACATCTTAAATCTTCTGCAGTGTTTGGGGTTAAGTGACTAGATCGACAGCAGCTTACACCCAGTGCGAAGTGAACTCTATAAGAATATCAACAAGCAATCTCGGTAACTTCTAATCTTGTACCTTCCACCTGTAACCTAACCAGCTCCCCCTTCTTGACCTGCCCAACCCACCTTATCTACCTAACCTGCCTTGCCAGCACCCACCACATCAACTGCTGCACACTACTCAGATGCTGCTGCCACTGATTTTGAGGGGTCTGAGCCTAGGGACTAATGTCTGCAGTGAGGAATCTGAAGTAGTTCCAGCCTCAGCTGCCGTCTCAGACCCTAACCCCCTTGTTCTGCAAGGTGGCCACCAATACCTGTTAAGGTGAGATTTTCCTACTCATTTTTTATTGCTGTAGACCTACAAGTATTTCGAGTCTCTGTCTTATCTTGCTTTACTTCTGTACAGTTGGCTTTACCCTTAGGAAGTGTATCTGTACTCTAGGTGGGGTCATAGGGAATCTTGGGTGGGCAAACTGGGGTCAGGCTGGATGGCTAGTTAACATAGTAGATCTTTACAATAGATAATGGATCTCTACATGCACAGGCTCTGCTTGCATATCCTAGATTAACAGTTTGTCTGTACAAGAGGAGGGCCTACTGTACTGTATACTCTTCATCACATCATTACATTACAGTATACTACCTCTGTATCCTGAAATACTCTTACATTTTTCTCAGCTTTAACCATTAACTTTTACCAGTTTCATTCTTCTGGTTCTTTACATTCATTCTCTTCCAATTATACTTCCCACTTCCTTTCTTTCTTCCATTTAGTCTGTTTTCAAGTCTCAGGTTTGCTACAAATGCAAAGTGATTTGAGCCTGTTAATAACACTCAAATTAAGCATCTGTAACTCTTCTAAGCCTTTCATCTAACTTCCAGAGTTTGTACTTAACTGTATTTTCATCTTTCTCGCTTTGTCAAGTACATCTATGAATTATCTTCTCATCAAGAGGCCTCTGCTATGAACACTATTGTTTCTGCATAAACTTCTATTAAAAACACCCCACGCTTATTCCACCCATACCCCATCTTTCCACAGTATTTCATCATTGTCCACCTTTACATTCATATCTTCCATACATTAAGTTTAAGTTTAGTAGTATTTCTTTTATACCCTCATTCACCTAAGCCTAAAACAACATTTTCTTCCATTCCTTTCCCTGCTTCCTTACTTACTGGTGCATAAAGACATACAAATATACACCCATCTATCTTGCACTCACACCACACAAGCTGGACCTGGAGCGGTGGCATCTTCGCCGTGGGTCTACCTCCCAGAGCCTGTCGAAGAGAAGAGGAGGACAGCAAAGGGACCACCCCCTCACCCCCCCGGCCCCTCATGGGACCCGAGAACTTGGGAATGGCTTCGGTTGCCCAGGCAAGTACCACATCTCGAATTTAATGGATCTTGAATTTGGCTCTCTTTTGTATTGTTTTTGCTTTTTCTTGGAAGGAACAGTATGCAGGCCTGTGGCCTTTGGTTCCTTCTTCCTTGCGTAAAAAAAAAAAAAAAAAAAAAAAACACAACAAAACCGTTTTTTCTACACCGAGAAATGACTCCCCGGCGGTCATTTCTCGACGACGACTTCTCGCCGGGGAAACTGAGAGCAACCCTGGACCTACCAACAAACACATACGCCCAACATGCTCAAAACCTATCACGTCGAGCCGACAGACAAACGATTCAGTACAGTGCAGTTCCTGCAAGAACTGGACCCATTACACCTGTACAACACTTGCATCCAGAAAACACTACACAAACACCTGGACCTGCTCCTTATACTCCCTCCCCGCACCCACTAAGCCTCTCACCAACCCTACTCCTACTTTCCCCACACCTCCTCAGCCTAACCCACCAATCCTTCCCACACCATCCAATCTCCTACCCCTCCTATCCCACCCCAACCCTTACCTCCATAACAAGCTTCTCCTACCCCTTCCCCTCCACCCACACCACCCCCTCCCCTCCGTGCTGCAGCACCCAACACACATCGTACACATACCATGAACATCCTCCAATTAAACAAAGATGGCATAAACACACAAAAACAAGAACTCACACAATTCATCAAACAACACAACATACACACTGCCATCTTACAAGAAACAAAACTACGCACAACACAAAAAACACCTACATTTCATAATTGTACCACCATCAGACAAGACCGGGCCAACGGTGGAGGCTGTGGACTCATCACCTGGTACACAAATCTACCAACTTTTCAGATACCGGTGCACACACAAAGTCACTTCTCCACCACATGACATTACAACAGAAATACAATCAATTAAATACACACTGGTAACAAATCACACACAACAATTGCCAACATATACATTTCCCCCCAATCATCCCCCACAGTACCACACAATTACTCTCCACAAATGCACCACATCACTAACATACCCAACATCATCCTGGGTGGTGATTTCAATGCCAAGGCATCAGCCTGGTATGTCAACAACCCTGACACAGACAGAGGGCTGGCACTACAAACCCAGACAGATCATCTTTTTGTACTCAGTAATCCCAATCCGCATACCCATATCCCACACCAACCCCTCTTCCTCTCCCATCATCCCCAGAAATCACTTTCTGCTCCCCAAACCTCACCCCCACAAAATCCTGGAGAGTGGTCAGAACCCTTGGCTCTGATCACCTCCCAATCATCATCACTACCAAAACCAGAATCACCCCAGCTGGCCACAGACACACACACACACTAATTATAAGAGAGCCAACTGGGAGGCCTTCACAGCTGAAACAGAATAACATTTCGAAACATTAAACAGTACATCTATCACAAACATCAACACCACTGTGCACACTTTCAATACAATTATACAAAATGCAGACAAAAGGCACATCCCTAAAGGCAACAGAAAAAGACACTACCCCAACTTCACACCACAAATTCAAGGCCTCATCAGACAACGGGGGACAATACGACACTCCCCAACACCCCATACACATGACACCGTACAACAAATACAAGAACTCAACACTCAAATAAACAATAAAATATCAGAACAGCAAACATTAAATTGGAATAATTATTTCCAAACACTTGATCACAAAACAAACATCAGCAAACTCTACAAAACATTAAACAGCCTCACACTTTCCAACAGCAACACTACACAATCACACGCTGACATCACAACAACAGACACCATACCTTCAAACAAACAACAAGCAAACACTCTCATCAATCACTTTTCACACGTCAGCCACCTAAACCCCCATCGTGATGACCAACGTATCATCTGACGTAAGAGACAGTTCCCCACAGACCCAGACTTCACACCTTTCACTTACAACCAGACGAAGCACATCATCAGCAACCTCAAGCGCTCATCTGACTGTGGACCAGACAGCATAAGCAACATACAACTTAAACACCTTGGACCACAAGGCATACAAGCACTCACCAACATATCAAACTACAGCTACTTACACAACATAATACCTAACATCTGGAAGCATGGCATTATCATCACTATCCTCAAACCCAACAAAGACCCCACGTTACGTTCCTCACACCACCCCATCACACTCCTCTGCACCCCCTCCAAAGTCACTGAAAGACTGGTACTACAACTAGTTACACCTCAAACCCCCCTAGCCCCATCACAACATAGTTTTAGGCCACTACACCTCACAAACACTCTTCGTACAGACCTTACACAGAGAGTTTTTGATGGCATGAATTCAGCTAGGCCACCACACAGAACACTCCTTGTCACACTAGACATTAGTAAAGCTTTTGATTCCATCCCCTGCCACAAACTCACAAACAAAATATTCAACACAAACATGCACAATAACACAAAAAGATGAATGGCAAACTACTTAGCAGGCAGATGTGCACAAGTAACTTTTGCCGGTCAGACTTCGAACATCAGAAAGTTCACAAATGGCGTCCCCTGAGGCTCTGTTTTGTCCCCTACACTCTTTAACCTATACATGCATGACATACCCACACCCCACACAGCAGAGATACACATAGCTTCCTATGCAGATGAAATAACACATGTACACACCAAAAGACAAACACAGCCAAACACATCCTCCAATCTTACCTCAACACACTACATGAATGGTTCACTACAAACAGGCTCAAAATAGCCCCAGCCAAATCTACAGTGACCCTTCTCACAAACTGGACAGCAGAACACAGTCACATTCCACACCTCACCATAAACAACACTCCCCAACCACACACACACACACACACACACACACACACACACACACACACACACACACACACACACACACACACACAAAATCCTTGGTGTAACATACAATACATCAATGTCAGTTAAACAACACATCACAAACATCAAAAATAAATTAACATCTAGGCTCAATGCCTTGAGGTCACTTGCCCATACAATATTTGGACACAACAAAGAAACCACCACCACAGTATACAAGCAATATATACATTCAGTGATGAATTATGCAAGCCCTGCTTGGGCTCCTAACCTCACTAAAACACACTATAACACTCTTGACCATACAAAACAAGGCTCTAAAAATAATCACAGGCTGCACAGCTACTACACCTGCAGACCACCTACACCAAGAAACCAAAGTCCTCAAAGTCAAGGATCATTTAGACATGAGAGGCAACCAAATTCTCGCAGCAGCCTCCACAAACCCACAACATCCACTACACTACATGGCAGCACATCCACACACACCAAGGAACATCAAAACAACACCCAGCACAAGATATCATACACAAATACTGTCATCTCTTCATCCCTGCCTGCCTCAGACCAGCTTCCAGAGGCATATTCATACTCAAATCACTCGCCTTTCCATTCAGTCACTCAAAGACAACACACTGCTGCATGCACGGCCTCCTGATATCCATCCTTCTGAATCCTATCTCCCTCGTGAGGACAGGGTCCACCTGGCCAGGCTGAGATGTGGGCATCATCCAGCCCTCTTATCAGAAGAGGCTAGATGACTCCGTCGCTGACGCCTGTCCAGGATGTAACACAGCACCCCATACTATTAAGCACATCATGGAAGACTGCATTGCACACAATCACCTATGCCAACAACACAACATACACTCCTTGAGAGCTCTGTGGGAAAGCCTGGTCTCGGCCATGGCCTTCCTTAGGGACTTGGGGCTGTTCAGCCAGACTGCTTAGGGAACAACTACTACCACACAAGCTTTGCATTAACACAATATGCTTTAACACGCTTTTCACTTTCCTCGGCAGCAAAAAAGCAACAGCTATCATCTTATGATTATACTGTATTTGTCTTCCAGACCCAGTCACATCACCCAACCATCTCAGTCCACACACTGGTCTCGTTTCCACTCTCAAACTCGAGTGCATTATTAATATGTTTCACAACCATCTTTCATTTCATTCTTAAAATCATCTCTCTCAGTTCATTGGTTAATTCATACTGAAATCAGCCACTCTCATTACATTACTCCTCATGTTCACCTGGATGGATTTTCAGCCGCCTTACAATTTTTACCAGCCGCAATAGCGAAGTTGGTATTGTTTTCAGTTTGTCTGTCTGTCTGTTAGTACAATAAGTTTGAAACTGCTCAAGATATCACAAAATTTTCTACGTGTGTAGTACGGAAAAAAATCGATCACAAGTTTGAAACTGGTGAAAGTAAGTCAAGGGGTGTGTGTCTGTTGCCACAGTAACTTTGCAACTGCTCAAGATATCATCAAAAAATTTTGCAGGTGTGTACTAGGTATGAAAATCTAAGAATCTAAAACTGGCGAAAGTAGGTCAAGGTCAAGATCATATTCGGAGCCGCACTAGATGTATTGGCTTGCGGCTGGTGTGATTTCCCCCTTGGGGGGGCCTCTATTTTTTTTTCTTTCTTTCATTGTAACCTCTGTAGCAAGGGCCTGGTAAAATACTCCCAGACAAGACTCTAGCCAATCATATTGTAAAGAATGGATCAGAATAGTCATTCATAAATTATACAATAAACATTGGTCAAGAAAAAATTAAATTCTAAGGAGAAAATAGCAATGAAAACAAACTATCTATCTATCTATTGCCAGATGCCTTAATCCCATAAGGGGTGGCCACAAACAAATTGCCTCCATGTCACTCTGTCCCCTGCCATTTCACTGCCCTGCTCCCAGCTCACACCCCCCTCTCTCATATACCTCTTCACTCCATCCCTCCATCTCATCCTTGGCCTCCCCCTCCCTCTCCCCCCCTCCACCTCACTCACATACACTCTCCTTGTCAGTCTCTTACTCTCCATCCTATCCACATGGCCAAACCACCTTAATGTGTTTCTCCTAACGCTTCCTATCACATTCACATCCTATCTGCATGGCCAAACCACCTTAATGTGTTTCTCCTAACGCTTCCTATCACATTCACATCCACACCAAAATGCTCCTTCACTTCCTCATTTGTCAGTCTGTCTCTCCATGTGACAACAAATGCTCCTCTCAAATAACTCATTTCTGCATTCACTAATTTCTCACATGTCCACCCTCCCTTTCAGTACCACCTTCAAGGAAAAACAAAACATTCAATTATAAAGCAAAAAAGGTAACAGTCTATCTATCTATTGCCAGATGCCTTAATCCTGCACGGGGTGGCCACAAACAAATCGCCTTCATGTCACTCTGTCCCCTGCCATTTCACTACCACGTTCCCAACACACACCCCCCTCTCTCATATACCTCTCCACTCCATCCCTCCATCTCATCCTCGGCCTCCCCCTCCCTGACAGGAATTGAAACAATATCAATACATAAAGTTGCGTAAGAATTGCTTGCTTCGTATTGTGACATGAGGATAGTCAACTTAGGTGCTACTGCAATGGGGTATATAAAAGCCCGCGTTGCCCAGAGGCAAAGTGGGGGTCCTCTCTTTGGCTCAGTGGTAACGTGCGCGCGATTGAAGTGCGAGGGCCTGAGTTCGAATCTCGGCCAGAACAGTGATTAATTTATTCAGTTTCATTTCAGTTATTACACTGGTCGGCAGCGGTGTGGGATGTGAGGTAAGGGCCATGAGGGTCATATGTCGTGTTGACAGCCTTACATCCCGGTGGTGGCCTCCAATGCTATGCTACCTAGTGGGAGAGCGAAACTGACCAAATTAATCACCAGGGGGAGAAAAGAGTGATGTAATGGGGTGTATAAAAGCCAGCATTGCCCAGAGGCAAAGTGGGGATCCTCTCTTTGGCTCAGTGGTTAACGTGCGCGCGATTCAAGCGCGGAGGCCTGAGTTCGAATCTCGGCCAGAACAGTGATTAATTTATTCAGTTTCATTTCAGTTATTACAGTACTGTGGCTGGATATGAATGCCAAAAACACTGCATGATGGCACTACTTAACCTCACTGGTGATGACACTGCCACTGTTCAAAGTCAAGGACTATGACTGGTTAAGTGATTAATTTCTGTATCCACCTGTATCAGCAATGATACCCATGTATATATACAGTGTCCACCCACATACAAGTTATGCAGGCAAGAAGAATGACTTACTGGACAATATCTTCTCACAGTGCTTTGTGAGGTGGTTCATAAGCCTGACGCAGAGGGAATCGCCTGAGAAAAAGCCTTCAGATTCAACCAAGAACTGCATGGTTTCAGACATGCACTCCTGGTAGCCAAGGTGAAACTGCTCCAGCTGGCTGCCAGTTCGCTCTTGCTTGGCTGTAACCTCACAGTTTTCTGTAAAGTAATTAATCATAAAATTAACTTGATGCCAGTATTCACAACTGTAATGTACAACAAAACTTAACTATACTGAACTTCTCCTTTCATCAGACACCTTAAACTTACCAGACTTTCTTCTCTTACATCAGACTCAGTCCATTATAAATGCATAATGCCTATAGTAGCTACTGTTTAACCCTCTTTCAACTGCTTTAATCATATGAGGATACAGACTTGTTATAACTACACAAACAACTTTACATGCTGAAAATTATCTCAATATCTCACTATCACTGGCTGTGAAGGACCAAGTTTGTTTATAACACGTTAGCCATTTTTGCTAGTGGTTAGCCAAAATTACCAAAAGCTGCAGCTTTTTGCCCCCAGCCCCCATCCTAAAACCCCTTATAAATTAAGGTTCTGACTATGTTTATAAAAGGAAACAGCTGAAAGCCTCCCCAGTGAAACTAGAAATTAGCTCTTTTACCACTGAAAAGTACCTGTACATCACTTGAGATAATGTTCCATGGACCAAATTCCCAATTGGTTCAGACATTAGCCCTTTTTGCACTTAGCCAGAAAATTCAAAGTGATGTTTGCAGTAAAGTAAAAAAAATCTTGTATTAACCACATTTGGACTCTGCTGACCAGCTGCAGACAGCATGAGCTCTTTATCTTCTTCTGCCAGTTATACCGTAAGTTAACTACTGTATGGGTAATGTGGATGACAGAGGCACAGCACCAACTGACTGAGGTTGTGAGATAACCTCATTCTCTGGAACAATTAACATCAACTTCTTCAATAAAACTCTGCTGAGGAGGAGCCTAAACAAGGTGGCACTTTGCACCCTGGGTGGGGCAACAGTGGCATCCACCCAGAAGCCAAACCTCCTTATACTTCCCTGCACCCTGCCATGGGATAGACCCTGGTCTAACCCCGGTGAGGCACTGTCTATCAAAAGAGGGCACCAGATCCCACCACAGTGTATGGACGACTATGCTGTACCTACAGGATCCCACATAAGTAGTTTCTTACTTGTGGTTGACGGGTCTGTTTGGAAACAAAAACTGGAGTTATGCAACAACAACAACTACACTGCAGAAAAACACAACATGCCACTGTAATGATTGCTTCTACCAAAGCAAATGACATGTTGGCCAAAAATGCCTAGTGTGACATCATTTGGGGGGACCAAGTTGTACTACTTGTATATGAGGTCTGTTCAAAAAGAAACCAAACTTTTTAACCCCTACACGCTGGGGGCTTTCCAATGCGGGGATTTATGTGATTTTGGGAAAAAAAAAACTCTTACTTCAAGCCCTAAACATATGCCAAACTATAATAGCTAGAGATAAAAAGTAAAGATACATAAGACTCACCAACTCTTCTCTTTCAAATGAAAGTATCCCCACATCTGGTGGTCCTGTCGATGAGTAAGGATAAGTTAAAGATGACTGGTTTTCCGTGTTTTGGTAGGCTTATCTAAGCATGTGCCACTGGAAGTGACCTAATTGGACTTGCTGGCTACCGTTGGCAGCACTGACCGGAGTGGTGATTGTAACAGTGCCCAGGCTTCCTTTGTGGGAAACTGGAATTTTCCACTCCATATTCGACTTTTCCTTACTCACCGTTGTAAGGATGGGTCATCACTGTTCATGCGGCTCCCCATTGGGTTTTCCATCCATTTCATTGCACCATGTCCCATAGGTGTGTGGGAAAAGAATAGCTCTTTGTTTTCTGTACTCACTTCTTGCGTCAGATATGTAATACAGTAATTTCCCTCTACTATACGTGCTCCCTACGTGTCAACAAGTGGGTTGGTGGAGGGTTAGTGCCCCTCCCCGTAAAATAAATAACTCAAAGTCAAATGGCCACCCCTTACGGGATTATGGTGTCTGGCAATAGATAGATAGATAGGACGCTTATACTTGCACCTGACATCATGATTACAGGTAATTGCACTTTGAGAAGTAAATGCTCTGGGTGTTTCACGCATTATGGTTAAGTATGAGGTAATTACTTGCACTAAAATTTGTACTAATCAGGGGCACCATGAAAATATTTATATTATACACAACTTACATTTTTTGTACTTCACATCACAAATATGCTAATTCTCACATATTCATCATTATTTTCTGAGTAACATGAAAAAAAATTTAGTTAAAGCCAACCAGGTCATTTTCTTTCTACCCATACGCTCCTGGTTTTCTTTCATGTAGCTGGTAGGATTACTCAAGGTATTTTCACTCGTTGTTTCACAAATAACCATATACAGCAACACTTATTGCAATGCACTTGTAAAACTTACTATAAAACACTTATTTCACAACACTTAGATATAATATCTTACATTTCACAAAAAAAAAAAAAAAAAACGTGCATACCTGTTTACTATTTACAACTTCCCACACACCAGCTCTGTCACTGAGCCCTCTCCCCGGCAGTAAAGGCAGAACTTTCACGGGGGTCAATGATGCAATCGGCCCCGCACATGAGGGAGCGGAATCGGACGAGGTGGATGAGGAAGACATCACTCTACACTCTACCGGTGCCGTGTACAGACTAAGCAATGCATCAGTGGGGTACCTTAGGTACCTACCTACCCTATGGTTGTCACAGAAAATGGTTGCGGGTTCAAAGGGTGGCTAGAAGATGTTTGCGGCTATACTAGTAAACCGGCATTACACTGTGCCCCAAATCGTGATGGTATAACATGTGAACCGGCTCGTAGGGATTAAAGAGTGCACCAACACAAGTGTAGCGTGACTGGAACGCTGTGTAGCTGCAACTTTCAGCTTTAGTCTAACTAGCGCATCATGTTAAGTCACTTGGTAACTGAGGAACACACACTTAAGTGAACATGTGTTAAGTGCACTTGGTGAATTTTCTTCTATCTTCTGAAACTGGCGACTGTTCAGGGTGAATTTCAACGAGGGGGGGGGGGGGCCAGAGAGTTGGGCAGCTGGGGGACAATAACTGTCTTGTGCTTCATCAGAAAGTCACGGATAAGGAACGACGTGTGAGCAAGTGCACTGTCATGGTGCAGCATCCAAGTTTTGTTTGTCCATGCCTGAGGCCTCTTCCTTTGCACTGCCTGCCTCAAATGCTTCAGGACGTCCAAGTAAACCCCTTTATTGACTGTCTGACCATGTGGAACAAACTCATGACATACGACACCCTTCCAATCGAAATAAAACATCACCTTCACATTTGAGCAACTTTTTTTTTTTTTCACAGTGACCATGTTCCAACCCACTGCAACGACTACCTTTTTGTTCTGCATTGTAGCCATACACCCATGAAAAAGGTTTTCCTACTTCGAAACCAAATTTCATGCAAACATGCTGCTCTAAAGATCCTTCATTGTTGCTCCAAATGCACTAAACTCACATTCCCTCAAGTGCGTGTATCTTGATAAGTGATGTGGTGTGATGCAGCTGATGTTTGACTACAGCTCAAAGTCGCTGCTACACAGCGCTCCTGTCGCAATCACACTACGCCGGCTCGCTGTCGAGCTATGTAAAAAGTTCAGTTTCTTTTTGGACAGACCTCGTACTGGTATACTACAACAGTTTTATATAATACAGTTTTAACCATAAGATGACTTGTTTTTGAGAACATGCAGTAAAAGATCAAGGTCACACAGCAAAGTCAGCTTCAGCATTTATGATCCAATTTAGACCAAACATGGTGGAAAGGGTAAAGGTAAGGAAAAAGAAAAAAAAACAGCAAAGTCAGCTTCAGCATTTATGATCCAATTTAGACCAAACATGGTGGAAGGGGTAAAGGTAAGGAAAAAGAAAAAAAAAGTCAGGTATTTAATCAGATATATAAATCAGTCAAGGTCAAAGTATGACTTGTGTGTCTGAACAAAATAACTAACACAGTTTTGGCTTCATTTTGACCAAGATTTGGAAGGGCTGAGAGTCACCCAAAAGGTGCCATTTTTATTTTAAAACAACAGGTCCAAGATCACATGGGAAGGTCAACGTAGACAGTTTTTAATAAAATTCAGACCAAATTCGGTGGAATAGCTGAGGGTAAGCTAAAGTTGAATGGATTCAATTTTGAAAACAACCAAGAGGGTCAAGATTACAGGATGAAGCACCAGGCTCATCCACTGTGTGTTGTAGTGTACTAGTATTTACCTGATGTTTGTCAGCATCTATTGTGCTTGCCTGCACTAGTTTACTAACATTCTATCAATAACCAGATGCCTTAATCCTGCAAGAACCGGCCACTGCCTCCATGTCATCCTATTCTCTGCAATCAGGCTGTCCCTCCTCCTATTCACTCCTCCTCATTAATAAACCTCTCCATCCCATCCCTCCATCTCATCCTCAGTCTCCCCCTGCCCCTTAATCTCACTCAACATGCACTCTCCAATTTAAGTTTTCATTCTCCCTTCTCTCCCAGGCCAAACCATTTCAGGGTAGTTCTGCAAATGCTTTCAAACACATACACATCAATGCAGAAGAATTCCTTAAACTTTCTTATTTGTCTCTTTGCCTCTCCATGAAACCTGCATGCTCAGCTCATTTCCACTCCCCCTCACTCTTGGCTAGCATCACACCAACAGAGTTCATGCTTCACTTCCATATATTAGAGTGGGGATCACAATACTGTTGTGCAATGACTTCTTCTAGACTTTATTCACTTCCCTATTCTTTATCACTGGCCTTAATATGCCTGCAACTTTCCTACTCTGCTGTTCTCTTTCTCGTACTTCAACCTCTAAATTCCTATCCTAAATACTTTACTTTTTTAACAAACATTCTGTCATGCTGTAAATCTGACACATGGCATAATTAAAAGGGCTTCATAAAATCTCTTATAATTTGTTAATTTTGGGAAAATATTCCTCTCTGATGATCAGCAAAACATTCTTAATCAAGAAGGAGCACTGAGAGTTCAACATCACACCCTATATTTATATGGTTTAAGGGCCAAATATCTGATTTTGCTCTGTGACCTTGACCTGAAACTGAATGTTATTAAAACTGAATAACCCGTACTTAATTCCTGCCTGATCCTCAACCCTCCCATTAAGTTTACTTCACACCAAATTAAAACTGTCTTGAACTGACCTTGCCCTGTGACTTTGACACTTATCCTACTGTTCTCAAAACTGACCTTTGTCTTTGGCTGCCCTTCAATCCTTGCACCAAGTCTTATCCAAACTGAGTAAAAACTTTGAGTTATGTCGTTTTTGCCGTCGTTTTCGTTTTTGAAGGCTCCAACATGCTTGCATGTGTCAGCCTTGGTCACCTAATGGTGGCTCTCCATGCTGCTCGATCTCTGGCAGCTTCCCTATTTAGTCCTTTAACCCTGAGGCCACACTCAATGACCTCGTGCCAGGTCTTTCTCAGTCTACCTCATGCTATCTTACCCCCAACATTAACACTTCTCACTCTCTGCACCCAATTATCATCTCCCTGGGCCCATCCTCTCCATATGCCCAAACCATTTCAATGTACCCCTCCTCATCTCAACACCAATACGCTCCAGTCCCATCCTACCTCTTGACTCTTCCATCGTAAACCTAGCCCCCCCCCCTCCCCCAAGCCTTGCAATCAAGGACGCAATTCACATCCACCTAATCATTGCCATTTCGGTCCTGCTCAGGGTGGGGGCTGCAGGTAAGGGAAGCACAGTGGGCGTTCCCTTCCCAGCGAGCACGGTGGGCATCGCCGCAGTGCTGCTCAGGGCGGAGGCAGCAAGTGAGGGAAGTACAGT
>JAGKTI010003159.1:0-11536 GCA_018397915.1 Birgus latro | reverse complement strand
TACTCGTCTTCACACTCACTGCAAACGTTAGTCATGTTCCCTCTATCCAGAATCCTTCATCACTTCAAAACTGCTTTTAAGCCATTTTACTTAAAAAAATCAATATAGTTTTCATCCTTGAACTTTAAATTCTACCTGTTACTTATAAAATAGGTATCAAGGTATTCAGTATTCATACAAGTCTACAAACCTCTACAACTGGTAATGAAATTACAATTTTACATCCTGCTTGATGGTTACAAAATCCAGTGGTGTTCAGATCACATGATGACAGTAAAATAAAATACATTCAGCTCCAAATGGTCAAGCAGAGTGAAGGAGACATAATCCACTTCCTAGCTGGAATCAAGTGGTAAACAATGAATATAACTTTCTCGACTAATATGCAGAGAATTCACCGAAAAAGAAAAAGAAAAAATCGAATGTTGTGGTCAAAACAAGATCTAGATTCTCGACAATATCACTTGCACAGACAAGCACTATGTATGTTTAACGACTCTGTATCACCGCCCGATAGTATGCACATCCGAGTCAGTCTTCCGACCGACTTCCATGACATTCCATACGATACTAATCGCCTCATCCCCATCCTCTCCTCGATACAGAACGTAGAGAGCAAGTAGTCACTTTAGTATTTTATCCTACCTACAAGCAAATTATTTTGTCTACTGTAACCACTGCTCTCTAAAGCTGTAAACTCTCTCTCTCTCTCTCTCTCTCTCTCTCTCTCTCTTTCTGAGGTGTGATATTTTCATGTGCTGGAGACTGCATATATGGAGTACAACTTCGATGCTTCGTGACCCAACAGAAAGCAAGAAACGATGTTTTAATTTCTCCATCCCATAACAACATAAGCAACTGGATACTGTACGGATTATAAAGTATGCCAACAAAGATACCCTGCGGGGGTATATTTAACGCAATGATTTGGAATTAACATGCCAGACAAGATTACAAAATTATTTCGCGTATACCTAAAACTGACTTTGGATATTTCGTGTTTTCATCAGCAGCTTTCTTTTTTTCCTTGCACTGGTAACACAGCTGGGTTTTTAATCCTTCGTACAGATGGCAGCTCTAACAAAAACTTCCTAGTTGTGGAAGACAACCGATACCTATATCTGATTCCCGACCATGAAAGAGTTCACTGAATCTGAAGCATTGAGTAACTCGAAGGTTTTCTTTACGTTATTCTGCCACGTCAGCAGTGCGCACGATGAACTTGTGTGTGGTGCACCTCGCAGCACTTTCTTTTTTTTTCTCCCTGGGTCAAGACTACGGTATGGCACTGACGGGCCAATGGTATCGACAAATATTATGCTTTACTGCAGACTGCGTCATGGGACAGCACTACCAACATTCTGAAGCCTAAGGTAAGCCACTCGAATGTTACGTAATGTACGGTATACCAAAACCATCCCCTGTCTGTTTTAAACATCATCTGAAGTGGGGTCGCGGTGCAGTGCCATGGTGTCTGTGTGAAGCTGAATCACAATAGTAATTAGTGTAACGCTACTACTTTACTCTCTAAACTCGAACTAATCGTGCACCTTGTCCTTAACATTTAATTCCCACCAAAGCCTTTATTGCCCCATGGAGGATTTAGGGGCCCTGGGCTAGGTTAATTAGTCGACGTACATATATATATGCCCCTCTGTAAGTGGCATTAAGCCAAGGTTAACGTGGAAGGTGAAATGAGAATGGGGTGACTAAAAGGAAGTAACGTCTGCTGAAAACCAGGTGAAAAAAGAAGACAGTAGAGCATAATATGAGGGGTGTTAGTGTGAAGTGAGATGGTTTGTTGACGTGTATGAGCAGAAATACAACGTCCTTGTGTTGAGGCCACTCTGGACGCAGTGTCTGACAGTGTCCTCAGGGGGTGCAGACTATGAATCAGGAACTGACACACTGTACACATCCACATTTTGTAAGTGCGTCACTAACCAGCAATAAGCATTCGCAGTCAGTTTCGAAGTATGGTGCTGAAACAAGCAATGACCGTGCCCCATTATTTAGCTTAGTCACTCGCTCAAACTGGAATACGAGTCATGTTTGTTTGTCCATACAGGTTACTCGTCTGGGCTGCGTTTCAACAGGCCTTTGCGCTCCAAAGCGGTCCAGGGGTAGTGGGGGTAAAAGTGAAACCACCAAATACTTGGAGCGCGAATTCGCATTTACTCTAGGTATCCTTCTTTTAGAATACTTAAAAAGTATGTATATTTGAGCGTTATTGACGACAATATTAATGTTACATGAATATTTGTCAGCAAAATATAACTGTAAATGCATACTGCCGAAATACTATAGAAATATTTAACCACCAAGTAAGCCGTAATGATGAATCATAAATCCTGCCTTCGCCACTGTTGCTTCCTCCTGTAATTTCCACCGATTTTGAGGACGAAATGGACCTCGCAGTGCAAGACTGCAGTGGAACAAGATGACTTTAGAAGATATGGTGATTGTGCGAAGGTGAGTAGGTACTTCATGGAAGTATGATTTTCGCGGGAATGACTGAAAACAAACCCTCAACACGTATTCTTTAGATCCGCATAGCCTTTACTTTTAAGCGAAAAATTATTACTTTATTGAAATGAAGAAGGTATTTAACAAATCTCTTCATTTATGACGTGTTAGTACTCAAAATCCGTTCACTCCCAAATTACACAGAATATCACCGTGGTATTTAGAGTTCTGTTATCCTTTACACAGCTACGATCTAAAGCATTTACAGCTGTCATATGTCGCCAGAGAGACCCACCTCGCCAAATACTTCCAACCGCGACGGAAGCCGCGACAACCCTCCCCCCCCCATCACCTCCCACACTTTCGCTCTCGAAAGCGCCGGAACGTTCCGTGGCGCTCCAGCTGTTGAAACGCAGCCCTGGTTTACTCAAAAATTACTATTAGGCATGTTGCCGGTTCTGGGTAAACATGGCACGTGCACTCTGCCATGTACTTAAAAACTTACGGTATATGTATTTTTTAATTTATCGGTTGCACTGGTCAAGACGTGATAACTTTAATTCTTTGCGGCTGGAGGGAAGCAGCCGCCATATTGGCGTTGATGTCAGAATTCACACTGCAGACGACGCTCCTATCCATCACACAAGGCCTTACCAGTAAGAGCGATAACTGTTGTTATGATATTTACCGACATGGCCACCGTAGATCCAAACTACACCCTACAGGTATATTGTGAAGGAATACTTTTCATTGTTTAAATGGATGGTATCTGTTAGGTACGTAAACTGCGGTGAAATCAACTGGAAGTAGCTTACAACCACACCATTCCCCAGCGGTGCTCGTACCTCACAAGGTGGAAAGTGTTTAATGTATGGCATACAGTATCAGTAGGATGAGTTTATATTGGTATTATGGTTATGAATGTTTAATATTTGACGTTTTCATTATCAGTTTTCGGAAAGAAGAGGTGAGTGACTGAACTTGATAGTAATTGTACGTACCTTCAGGAGGGTGCGACGAATTACCGAATCAGAGACGAATCAACACCGAATCGGCACATTTAATTGGTTAATTGGGAAGTGTTATAGATTTTATCACCATATAGGTTCATACACACCTAATTATCTGAAATCCGGTTATATTTTTTGGATTAATTTAACTGCTCATAAGAAAATCCGGATTCAGAGTGGAAACGCGCTGAAGTTACCAGAAGTGTGTCTCCTTTAGCTCAACAACTTGCCTTGGCAGACTTCTTTGTATAAATATTAATTTAACATGCAAATACATTCATTTGTACTGAAAATCGTTACTTGTGCAAAACAGAAGTCTGTCAAGGCGTGTTGGCTATCTAAAGTAGAAATTCTCGCTAACCGTAGCACGTTCTCGACCTGAATCCTAATTTTCTAATAATAGTTAAATTAAGCACAGTTTTTTGACCGAATTTCAGATAATTAGGTGTGTATGAACCTGTATGGTTAAGAAAATATTTTCACAACAGTAAAGACTGCATTCCAGCAATGGGAGCCAGCCATCACTGCTTTCATTTATTTTCTCGTTGGCTGCTACACAAGAGGAATAATTTCCCTGGTGTCCTTTTGTCTATGCACTTACACGTTGGAACGAAGCACTAGCAATTATTCCTCTTGTCACTGGGCTTTCTTGGAGGTCAGAAATAAGCACACTGTATGTATGCTAAATGTAAACAAAGTCGACTATGCTGCTTCAGTGAGAAGTGACGTCACGACCAATCAGAGGCCGTTTCAGAGTCGCGTGATTTTTTTTTTTTATTGGGGGACTAATTTTTTCCATTTTTTTTTTTTTTTTACCTATACTAGTATCTTGCTTTTAAAAAATTTTGACAGGCAACTATCCAAAATGTCAAGGATCTCGCCAAGAGTACTGTTAAAAGCAGTCTTGAAGGCATCAGTGGAATTATGATCAACAACACCTGGGCATTCCAGAGGGTTTAGACATGGCAAATAGCAGAGAGCTACAGTCAACAGAACTGTGCATGCATGCAAGCTTGTACCTATGGCTACGAGTACATACAACAGGTGCCAAAATGAATATATCATCGGGTACTACTACTCTTAGAACGAAAAATTCTCCAACATTTTATTGGATTAGCACGGATCAAACGGCCCCGAACAGAATAAAGATCAAGTTCTTTCAAACGAGATATGTAGGAAACGGCTAAACCGTCGATGTGTCGTGTCCATGATCTCTGGACAGATTCTAAAAGTCTTTAATCGCAAGAATATCCAGTGTTCCACATGCATGATTCACACTCCAGTAAGGGTCTTATATGGGATATGAAGAGAACATAAAATTCTTGCACCAACATGCACATTGGAAGATAATCCTGCAGACTTGTTAACACCACACTAATGTGCTTGTGAAAAAGAAGACATCTACATGAACCCCTAGGACTTATGGGAGCTATTTGGATGTGCCGTACTGGCCGTCAAGGGAATACTATTTTATCACGCTCCATAGCATTGTTACATGTGATCTTGTGAACCAGCCTTCTGAAACTATCAACAATATATGTATTTGCCTTCAAAAGCTCAGGTCCTCCACGTCTTCACTGACGCATAACAATTATATTAGTTACGGTAAAGTTGTTGCTCTTAGTCACAATAATCTGTTTGGTTAGTTTTAACTACCGGTACGCATACCAATATATTGTTACAAGTTACTGAAGGACAGACAAATTTATGAAGGTACACTGGATTAAAAAATTAAAAAATAAAACTAAAAATCCTTACACTGGTATCGATTTCAAATTGGGCGCTTTTGCTTATCGCATTTTTTTTTGGGGGGGAGGGGGCAAATATTTCCCTACGAACGGTTTATATGTTGTATGTTACCGAAATATGTCGTACTTATTAAATTACTAGTCAATTTTACAGAGCAGTCACTGGAGAATATTTTCATACGTTTCATCCAGTTTCAAAATGTAAAGCCTAAGGTTGTTATGACAGATGTCTGAGTGTGCCTCAGCCAATTTAAGCCTCGAACTCTTGAACACTGACAAAACAAAATACGGCTACAAGGCAAGACACTCACGTGGCTCACCTATCTGGCTGCAGGCGTGCGCCTGAAGATGCTTCATGTACTTAATGGCCATCTCAATGATCTCCGTCTTCTCGATGCGGCCGCGTCCCTTTTTGAGGTAGTAGGTGGGGATGAGGCGGCTCAGATCCGCCAAGCAGTTGTTCATCCGGTCCCGTCGTCGCTTCTCGATGATCCGGTGCGACAGCGGGTCCTGGGGGGAGAGAAACATGAATACTACACTACTTACGTCGGTGCTACATATGGGAAGAAAGAATTACGGTGAATCGTGTAGGGATCGGGCATACAGTATAAATCATTTGGTGGAAGGAATATTGGTGAGGCGCTTGTGTCCAGCGTAGTCGCATGTTACAAGAATGAGGGCTATAATGAGGGACCATATAAAGTTGCAACGTCACGAGGAGGAAGATAATAATGCACTACAAAAAACAAGAGGATAACCACAAGACGATCTGAACTTTCGCTAACGTGAGCATTTTAGGACAACTACATGCTCTATTTAATAAACATTAACAGCTTGATGATAATTTTAAGGTTAACATGACTTTTTTTTGTCGCCATCTCCCCCCCCCCCCCCGCCTATTCAGATACATTTCAATTTTTCCTTTTTGTATGATGGCTCGGGTGCAACTTTCTGCAGCTAGTTCTAAACAATGAGTCCACATGATCACACTTCCTTTTCCCACCGTCCTCAGCAGTCATTGGTATTTTCTGTCTGTGAAAATTATAAAAGAAGTGTATTAAGTTTCAGGTCGTCGATAGTTGGTAATTTTCCTAAAAATATCAGAATGAGTGTAGGCGTTCCATAGGTCGGCAGAGCTTCTGGTTACGTAGCATCACTTTAAACACACACAACCTACTGTCAGCACTGACAGAAGGAAGGTTCATGTACGCTGATCGTCATCAGTCACTAAATTTTAGGTCACCGTACGTACCTCACTACAGAGCATAATCATACCTTGCAGTGCATATTTCCATCACGTGACTGCTCGAACTATGAATTATGATCTCCACATCATGTGTAAGCAGTTTCTACAGTTTAACAAGAATCATATTGCATTTCGTCTAGGTAAGATCACCCAGTCACACATGCTCAACCTTCTCATGTTCAGTGCGAAATCTCTCTCTCTCTCTCTCTCTCTCTCTCTCTCTCTCTCTCTCTCTCTATATATATATATATATATATATATATCACACATACACACATAAACGTTTGTCTATAAAAATGCGCGATTGAACAAGACAGAAATAAACGGTGCTTAGTATTTAAAAAAAAAAAAAAAAAAAAAGGATTATGTTGGGAAGACTGGTAACGCAGTGTGGTGCGGCGGCATCAGGGAGTCACGTGAACATCCCAATATACAGCTGGTCGCTGACGTAGTGGGTGTGGGTGTACAAAGGCCCTCCTCCGGCCTAGCCCACCACATCACACTACACATTTTCAATAGTATCAGCCATCAACTGCTGCCATGACCTACCCTACCATATAGAATTAATAGCCTTTCATCCCTGCGGCCATGATATGAGGCAACTCCCTGGTGTTACGGCTCTCAACTCGGTATCGCACCCTACTACCGGATATAACTTGTTTGGATTCCTATGACATTTTACTCAAAATACATCCTTACGATGACTCCTTCCATTCCTCATTACCAACATTCCCGTTAACCTCTCCTATACAATAGCGTCATTTCTACATTACTGTCAGCTGGCAAGCAGTTGTAATACAGTTTACGAAATCCTTGTAATGAAGAGGCAGGAGTATATTTAAAAAAAAAAAAAAGTGGAGCCGGGTGGTGAGGTAGGGGTGGGGGTCCCGGGAGGGGGGGACCGGTCACGTGGTGGGGCCGCCGCCAGGGCTGCCAGTTGGACTACACCCGCCAACACCACACACTGTATATCACAACACCAAACACCCCAAAGAATAAACTTCAACAACACAAAATAATCAAGCGTGAAGGATCTGTCTAATACCAAAGCAATACAGTACAATGACGCTGGAGACGTTCTCGGGGGCCTGAGAAGGGGTGGGGTCGGAAAGGGGGACGGGTGTGGGGTGGGGTCACGTGGACTTCCCCTCCCTCTCCACTTATAGTATCTGCCACACCATCTCTCACTATTATAATACCATCACTACCTGTGAAATCCAAGGGATTTCCCCGGCAACAACCGGGATCGTAGTGTCCTCATCCCATTACATCCTCACTGTTACCCGTTCCAGCGGGATAATGCCAGAAAACAAAACAAGCGACTTTCCTCACACTGCCTCGCTCTTGGCTAAGTACCGGTAGCTAATCCTATGGTTGACCTCCTGTGTACTTCCATTAATTGCGGATACCTGGAAAACTGTACACTTCCTCCAGTTCATGTGTCATCATCATCACAACAATTTTCCCACCTGCAAATGGAGTGAGGCATGACAGAAACCCAGGAAAAAGAAAGACTATCACGGTGGGAGAGCTAATCAAGAGAATTCCCAAGGAAATGGGCCACACATTCATTCACCATTCAAGCCCCGGCAATCCTGCCACCACCTTACTTGTACATCTTTCCAAACGCTGCTTCAAAACTGCCAATCACACTCAATCCAACCACTGTCAGAGAAAGAGAGAGAGAGCAAATCTTGTCATACACTCCTTCATGCAAAATTCATCCAACCAGCTCGAGCCCTTTTAAGCTCCCAAGCCTCGTCAGCCTATACAAGTATCACACACTCATTTATCACATCTGTCAAATCATATCATGTACCACTTTCTTGGCCTAACACCCCTCCTCCCACTGTCAAACTCATTCACATATACGGTACTCATATTCATATAACTTCTCCCCATATGAACATACCCTCTACACACCGTCCCCATCTTTATTGTAAACGAACTAACTTTGTCAGCACTTTTCACGAATCACTTCGCACTCAACATTCGCTTCTCAAGAATCCAATCTCTTCCGCTCAACCTCTTGACTTTTCATTTTCATACCATACCAGTCTCACACCCATATGTTTGTTTGGATCTTTGTACCCTTCCACTTGCGACGTTCATGCTTCTGCTTAGTATCAAAGCCTTCACGGCACCTGCCACTTTCCTTTCCTCCGCCCCCCAGCTTTCCACTTCCTTGGTAAATTTACCTTTATTTTCTGTCACTGAACCTAGCTACTTAAACCCTGTATGCAATATAAACACCGTTTTGAAGACAAGCCTTTTTGAAGTTGACAACGTTTCGCTTTATACAAGCTTTTCCAGGTCCATCCATCATCCAATACTATGTTGCCCCATGAGAAGCGTAGGAGCCTGAGGCTAGGCGAATTGGTCCTGACATTTAAGATCAGAGTGACCAGCCTCACTCATCCCTGAGTAGTATTACGTGAGCAATAAGCCCCTGCCACCCCTTGGATTTAAAACTGCACCGGCTCAATCCGACTGGACCACCTTAATTTCCCACTAATCACCAGGTGCCATAATTTGGTTATATGATTACCACCCAGCATAGTAAATTGTTTCCTGGTGTACAGGGAACTATTTGGCTTGTCACTTAGTGTTACCTACAGGCAGAAGGAAGAGGAAAGAATAAAGGAAAGAAAGACAGAAGAGGAAGTGTAAAGTCACCTTTAGACAGAAGGAAGAGGAAAGAATGAAGGAGAGAAAGAAGAGGAAGGAACGAAGAGAGGAAAGGGCAGACACCCAAAGCAGCACTTCATCAAGTGAGTGGATGGTGAGTGTCCCCACTTACCTTCTTCAAGTCAATGAACAATGTATATATATTTTTTAATTATGGCTTTATGGCCATGGCCCACTGAGAGGGTCATTAGGCCAAATAAGATACTGGAGGGTAACAACACTTCATCGCTGCACCAGCATTGCACATGACGGCCATTCTAACGGGCCAGACGTGGAGGCAATATGTGGTAGAAAGCTCGTAGCTTGGCCAGATGCACCTCCTCCCCCCTGACAAATAAAACGGGTCTGATATCCTCACCCAGGTCGGAAGCCCGGAGCAGATCGTAGTTGGAGAAGACCGTGGCTCCAAGCTGGTACGACCGGGTGTGGGCGACACGAGCCAGGAAGCGTCGGTAGGAGGATCCTCGGTCTCTGGCAGTGGATGGTGAATTTCTGCCGTAATCTTCATCGTGTCAAGGTCCGGAGCCGGGTCGGTGATAGGGGTGGCAGTCCTTCGGTTAAGAAGAACCTCCAGCCTCAGCGTCTTCCGCGATGTTGTGCGGCAGTAGGTCTCGGCTGCCGTACCCGGCGCTCCCGTCCGCGAGGAACCGAGTGTACATTGCGGGGGAAGCACTCGGGGATGACAAGGCGAGGTAGCCAGTTCTCCTCAAAGATCTTGAGTAGAAGAACGCGCAAGGCCTCCTTGTACCCCCGCAAAAAGCCTTCGCCGTCACAATGCACATCTCCATGATGGTGCTCATTTCCCTAGGACTCGCAGGATCCCTGGCCTGGTGTCCCCGGGCCGTGAGACGCCACCGTGCATGGTCACGCCTCCCGGTACAGTAACACCCGATCCTCAGGACCCTTGGGAGTCCCAAACAGACAAAACTCCACCGACTCACCGTCCCCAAGGAAGCACAGGAGATGCCGAGATTTTGGTGCAACGACAGCCTAGCAGTGCAAGAAAACATCAGCGCCAGTATCTTGACGCTTGACGAAACCGTACCCCGCCCTGATGCTGAACCAAACCTTCCCCCGATCTGCTTCTGGGCCGCCAAAGATTGAGGTCTGCTACTTGCTCCCCCCCCCCCACCAAGGGTCGCAGGCAGTAGCCTGAGATGCGTCGTCCATGGCTGTCGGTCTCCCCTCCTCTCCGTTGGTTTCTCTCAAACAATGTTCCAAATGGACACCTTATTTATAATACTTTTGGTGGTGGAAGGAGCTTAAGATGTGGGCGGCATTTCTTGACATTAAATGATTACCTGGACAAATCGGGACCCACGAGGGATGATAAGAAGAATAGGCTGTGAGGTTATGGGAGTCGCCTATCTCAAAGGAGAAAAAAAATGCTTCCTATCTAAATTTACTTTCAAGGCACGACGCTCACAGATATTAAGAAAACTCCATACCAATCCACAAAATTCCTGCTCACTGTTAGCCAGCAGCAGAGCAACTTCTGTACACAATAGATTTGAAGTACTCCAGCCTTCACATTTCATTCACGATTCTCATCCTCCTTGCAACTGATGAGTTTTTAACTCATAATCCCATCCATATAAATACTGAACAGTCTTGGGGACATCATATATCCCTGTCTTACTTTGACGTTAAACCATTTACTCAGACAACCTCCTATTTTTACACATACCGGTAATTCACTGTGAGAGAAATTGGTACCATGAGGTCGGCGCGAAACCTGAATTTCGCGAACCGAAAACTATTAATTCAATGGTAAAAAATCTAATTGGTTCTAGAGCCCCTCCCAAAGTCACTCTTTTTCTCACTTTTGAGATATAATTCTCATAAAACAGGATACCAGAATAACTGACAAGCATACGAATATAAAAATGTTAAAAAACATTCAGTAAATGGATCACCAGCCTGTAAAACCGTCGTCATATCCTCTACTGAATACTTTTTCCTCTTCACACCAACTCGATACTCACGACTTTCTTTCCTTTTCTTGCCTCCATCCTTTGAACTTCCCAGTAACACACCGTCACCACTATTACCTGGTCCTCCAATGAATGAAGAGGACGCCGTAATACAGTACAGGTAGACCACACGAGAACAATAGCTGAACGAAAGGAAAGGCAAAATAAATGACCACGGCTGCGATCACTATCAGAGTACCCTTCCCATAGTCTCACAGCCGGCGGGAACTGTGCAAACAACACGGCGGACAACAGCTGACGATCGCCTTGCCCACCGGAACCCTATACTGTATATTGACGCGAAAGGTGAATCCTTGATCGTGAGACAAGTTCTTGGAAATTTTGGGCTTTCCTGCGAAAGATAAATTCACGAACCCAAATTCCGCGAAACATAAGGGCTCACTG
>JAGKTI010003158.1:29943-48579 GCA_018397915.1 Birgus latro | reverse complement strand
TGCTCCTGCTCCCCAGATGGTGAGTACAACTCCTCATGCACCTAGTCAAAGTACGACTCCTCGTGCACCTAGTTCGGGTACGACCCCTAAGGCATATAGTCCTGTCACGTTTGAAGAGTTGAGCGCCATCCAGCCTTATCAATGGCTGGCCGCCTTCTCCACAGGCCCTCCCACAGGTAACAGTGCCTTCCTTGTTCAGCCAGGGTTTGTGGGAGGTGTTTCTGTAAATGTTCTGAGAGACAATGGTTCCTCAGGTTGTACTGTCAGGCAGAGTCTTGTTCACCCTGAAGAATATACAGGCAGACAGATCCAAGCTCAGCTTATTGACGGATCAGTGAGATTGTTTCCTTAGGCACATATCCAGGTAGCATCTCCCTTTTACACAGGTTCCACAGTTGCAGTCGTCAAGCAAGAACCTATGTTTGACCTCATTATAGGTAACATACGAGGTGCCAAGTCTAGTTGCACCGTATACGTCACTACTCAGACTTCGGCTGAAGCAACATGAGCCATGGCCAAGGCTCCAAACTGTGTCACCCCGGTGGCCATCGCACTGCCGCAAGATCTGATTTGTAGTCAAGATGTTGTCCAAGAAGAACAGTCTGACCCGACCCTTGCTGTTGTGCGGAAGAAACAAAAGGGTAAAGTGACAAAGTATTCACGGGGTGGACGAGCCAGGTTCCTTCGCAAACAAAGACGGCTCTATCGTGAGTCACGAACACTCGAGGGCGAGGTTCGACTGCAGTTTGTCGTTCCCGTGAAGTACCAGCAAGCATTGTTAGAATGGGGTCATTGTTCAGTGTCAGGAGGTCATATGGGCAAAAAGAAAACTCAAGGCCGTATCCGTGCTGACTTTTTCTGGCCAGGAATGGGAAAGGAAATAGATAGTTTTGTGCACTCCTGTAATGTGTGTCGACGTACCACCATTCAGGAAAGTTTCCTTCCTGTGCCGTTTGAATCCATGCCCATAATCTCTGAGTCGTGTGAGAGAGAGGGCAGTGGTAATGTGGATGCACACCTGACGTCTTGCCCGTTGGCCCAACAGGACATAATATGTCTAGGGTCTGTACATACATATGTACTGTAGCTCATAAGCACACAGTCACGGCGATACCAACCGTGAACACCGATGACAAACAGGCAGTCACGGCGATCCCAACCGCGGACACCGACGGCGGGCCCTTATTAGTTGTAAGTGTAGGGCTTGAACATACTGTATGTACCGTAGGTTAAGGGGGAAGTTTGAGACCCCGCAGAGGCAATCTGAGGCTGTGTTTGAATTACCTTGTGGTGTGTCTTGAGCTGTGGGCCTCTCTGAGGATTCCCGGAGAATACGCAATATCCACATGAGTGTTCACACCCATGCAAGTTTGCATTGGGATTCTCGACTTACCTTTATTAGTTATAAGTGCGTAGTCACAGCGATCCCAACCGAGGACACCGATGACGAACAGGCAGTCGCGGTGATCCCAACCGCGGACACTGATGATGAGCCCTTTGTAGAAATAAGTGTAGTTATAAGTGAGCAGTCACGGCAATCCCAACCGAGGACACTGATGACAAACGGGCAGTCGCGGCGATCCCAACTGCGGACACCAACGACGAGCCCTTTGTAGCAATAAGTGTATACAGTAAAACCTCGATATAACGGACTTCAGTACACAGGAATTCGCTTTTATCGGACTCGAGGAGCTACCGGACTAAACTCCTATATACAGTAAACCCTTCATAAGCCGAACTATATGGGGCTCTACCCTGGTTTGAGTTACCGATTTTTCCGGCTTACCGAATTTTCACCCCCCCAAATTGCTAAATTACCGAATTATCATCCCCCAAAATTGCTAAGACAATACCTATTACTTGTCCTTTCAACAATAAATTAAAGAAGCATATATAAATAAATTAGTTATGACAAAAAACAATATAGTGCATTTAATATACATTTAACCCCTTCAGTGCTGGGTGTATTTTCATTTTGTTCTTGCTGCCACCAAACAATTTTAGACAGTGTAGGTTGGATCTGTGGAAGTGCACGGGGTTGGTACAGCCTTCGTTAGCCCCTTCAGTATGTGAGTCCAGTCCTAAGTGCCATAAAATCGGCTGGAGGAAGCGTAAATAAAGTAGAAATAGACGTCACAGTACTGAAGTGGTTAATTGGAAGAAAATCATTCACAGAGGCAGTACCGACTGTCGGTAACGTGTGTTGGAGATGGATTTTCACCCCCCCAAAATTGCAATAACAATACTTATTACTTGTCTTCTTAACACTAAAGTAAAGGAGCATATACAGTGTATAAATTAATAAAGAAAGACAAAAAAGAAAGAATTCAGTGCACATAATTTGCCTTTCGTCAGAGGCAGAAGATCGTCGGCAGTTTGTTTTGTTTTGGAGACGGAGGTGGTGGAGGTGGTTTAACTCACACTTGAACGTAAATTCTAAAAAGTACCCAGTATTTATTTCACTCTATATTAAGAACTAAACTTAAATGTAATCACTGTAATGGGCTGCAATGTAACACCTTTCGTTAGAAGCAGTAGATTCTTCGAAGTTCGGCAGTTTGTTTTGTTTTGGAGGTGGAGTTGGTGCAGGTGGGTTAGTTCATACTTTAATGTAAATTCTAAACAGTACCCAGTATTTATTTCACTCTATATTAGGAACTAAACTTAAATGTAATCACTGTAATAGACTGCAATGTAACACTTTCAGTAATAATAGTACTGAACTTTAATCATGATCACTACACTGTCACACGTGCACATTTTTTTTTTTTAGCTTCATTCCTTTATAACTAGAGGTGCCAGTATCACTTCTTTTAAGCTATGAACCTTCCATGGCAAGGCAGAAGGCAAAAGGAGAGCACTGTTCAGCACTAGATGACAGTAAGAATGGCGCAACTACCGTCTCCAAAAGCAAGCAGCAGACTGGCGCCACGAGTCCGCTTGGCGCCATTTCTCCGCCTACTTTCGCATTTCGGCCTACTTTCATACGTGGTCTCGGCCTAAGTTCGGCTAACTGAAGATTCCGGCTTCTAAAAGTTCGGCTTATGGAGGGTTTACTGTATCGGAAAAAGTCCGATATAGCCAGAATCGGTCCGGACTGCCTGACAACTTCAGCTATGTTCACCACAATAAGAGAAGTAAAAGACATGTTTTTCAGTGCACAATACAGTATTATTATACCATTTGATTAATGTAGTGAAGGTAAAACACAGTACAATACTGCAATGGTGGTGAAAACTACCGAAAAAATCCGGACTAATGTCTGATATATCGGAAAAAGTCCGGATTAGCAGGGGTAAGTCCGGATGTCGCTTTTATCGGAAAATCGCATATTTCGGACTGGCCTGAGCCCCAATTAGTCCATTATAGTGAGGTCATACTGTAGTTATAAGTGAGCAGTCACGGCGATCCCAACTGAGGACAAACGGGCAGTCACGGTGATCCCAACCGCTGACACTGACGACGAGCCCTTTGTAATAGTAAGTATAGCTATAAGCGAGCGGTCACGGCGATCCCAACCGAGGACACTGATGACAAACGGGCAGTCGCGGCGATCCCAACCGAGGACACCGATGACGAACCCTTTATTAGCCATAAGTATAGGTTAAAAAGGGCAACTATTAAGAAAATAATGGCGACCTCAAATGTACGAAACTTGCTGTCAATTGATTTTCAGCTAAAGTGTACTTCTGTTGTGTATGGATTGACTGCTGGGTGGATGTAATTGCAATTTAGTACAAATTATCACACTGACTCTATTGATGCTCCACCTTGACTCATTCCACAGGTACAGCTGGTGGGTGAAGCAGATGTCCAGGTCCACTGATTGTCTCTGCTGCACGCTGCCACCTCTTCTCCTCTGCCCTCGTCACCTTTATTATTGCATTAATTTGTATTATTATTGCTTTACACATAGGTACAGTTACACTACAACTGTTACACCTACACCGTGTATCACATACACCACACTACATAACAATTAGTTAACACTGTAAATGTAGCGAACTTTCGCTCAGTTTGACCTGAGTACAGGATTCTTCACCGTCGTCTCGGAGTTTTTCCCTCAAGCTTGCTTCTCTTAACGTAAATACGAGGTTTTTACGTCATAGGCAACAGTGCTTTTCTCCTGTAACAGGATAGTACACACACCACAGTGTGAATCTTGTGTGACTGAGCTAGGGTGTATATATATAAATAATGTTAAATTTTTCCAGGGACGTAATGTCACAAATTTTCTACATTGTGAAATTATGTATTGTAAATTGTAACATCAAGTGATTTTGCAGGAGCGACGAATAGTTCTGAAGTCCGTGAGAATTAACCATTCTCTCAACCGTCCACTCGTGTACTTGTATTTGCATCAGATTTTAAAAACTTTCGTCATTCTTTCGCGAGTGATCGTGACATTAAGTGATTTTGCAGGAGAAACGAATAGTTCTGAAGTCCGTGAGAATTAGCCAATCTCTCAACTGTCCACTCGTGTACTTGTATTTGCATCAGATTTTCAAAACTTTCGTCATTCTTTCGCGAGTGATTGTCTTTATGTACAGACAATGCATTCCTCTGAGCGATAATTTCTGAATTATCACTTCTGCCTCCCTGGCTGTTACTTGGCCGCGCCTCTTTCGTACGTCCCTTACGCTGGACACTCAAAAACACAGTCAGTCATCAAACTGACAGTCTCGGAGTGCGGGTGTGCTGTGCACAAAGCTCGAGTGGGTCTCTTTTCTTAGCGATCTCAGAAGAAGTCTCACCTGTATTGGCGTGAATTCCTGAAGCTCCCACCAGCCTGGTGATCGACCGTATTAGCGACGGTCTCATCCTTACCAATTAGTATTTTCTTTTGTTTTTCCTAGGCTTAAGGTTTTGGTTATTTAGCTATTTGTCTGAGTGCTTGAGTGAGTGCATTTCCCTTTCTTTGATTATGAATTGATTCATGTAACGTAACTTTATTTTCTTGTATTCAATAAATTTACAGTTCGTTTTCCTGACCTTTGTTAAATGTAACAGTCGTGTTTGATTTCCCCACATATTTAGTACACTTTTGTTACTCCACATTAGCAAAACTCATTATATTAATCACGACTGGTACTTAGGCTAGCTTTTGGTATTAATTCTTAAATCTGTTGTGCTAGCTAGGAGTTTGGTCCAGCCAAGATCCTATTTATTATTGTTATTATTATTATTATTATTATTATTTTTTGAATGTTAAGGGGAGAAACTAACTTTCTCAGAGGCCAACAGTACAGTAATACAGCCTACTTGAGTGTTTAGTCTCTGCTGTGTACTGTTGAGAAAGTTCATATATTCTCGACTCTAGAGAATTGGCGAAGTAAGCCAGCATAAAAGTGAAATCGCTACTTGATTTCACGAGTCGATTCTCTCGTGGTAATCGACTCGATAGTTGTTCCTAGCACACATAGCTATACACTGTATACATTGTTATACATATTTCATTTTCCCCCTGACAATCAGCATGCAGCAAATTTGAGATATTCCATCCATCACCAACTCCATCCTTCTCCCTGTTACTCGTGCTTTTACTTCCTTCATCAATCCATCCATATATATATTGAAGAACTGTGGGGACAGTACACAATCGTATCACACACCCACACCAATCTTGAACCACTCACTTAGAAGCCCAATTACCCTTACACATGCTTTACTACCATAATGAAAACTCCTGACGGAACCTAGCAGCTTACCATCTACACCGTTCATGTGCAAAACCTTCCACAATCATTCTCTGTCCACTTTGTCGTATGCTTTTTCCAGATCTATGAATGCTATAATCATCATATAGACTTTCTCACAAGCCTTCTCCACTATCTGTCTAACTGCAAATAATTGATCCACACATCCTCTGCCACTCCTAAAGTCACACACTTAATAAACTTATCCATCCATATATTCATCATCCAACCCTATGTTGCCCAATGATGAGCACAGAAGCCCGGGGCTAAGCTGACTGGTCCTGACATATAGGATGAAAGTGACCAGCCTCACTCATCCCTGAGTGGCATTACGTGAGCAATAAACCCCAACCACCACTTGGATATAAACCTTCGCCAGCTCAATCCAATTGGAGCACCTTAATTACCCACTAAACCACCAGGCACCATAATTTGGTTACATGGTTACCACCCAGCATGTGTACAGGAAACCATTTGGCTTGTCACTCAGTGTAGAGTCACCCACAGGCAGAAGGAAGAGGAAAGAATGAAGGAAGGAAAAACAGAGGAGGGAGTGTAAAGTCACCTGTAGGCAGAGGGATGCGGAAAAAATGAAGGAAGAAAGATAGAAGAGGATGGATGGAAAGAAGGGTGGAGGAGAAGAAAAGGCAGCCACCAGAGAGCTACACTACATCAAGTGAGTGGATGGTGAGCCAATGCCACAATAAATCTTGTACTCACTTTGCTCACCTTTATTTGTATACAGGGGTACAATCACAGCTTTTATCCACTATGCTGGCATAGTTTCACTCATCCACGCCTTTTTACAAATCTCCAACAAGTGCTTCATTCCGCTCTCTCCACTACACTTAATCATCTGTGCATACACCTCTTCAACCCCAGTTGCTTTCCCAATTTTCAAACGCTTCAGAGAGTTCTTCACCAGTGTCGCCTGTGCAAGTGTCAAGTTTCTTGGCAGTGCACTCCTTCTCCCCAAAACAAATCATGTTTATGGCAGCTCTGCTCTCTCACTCTTCCCATTCATCAGGCTTTCAAAATATTCTTTCCATCTGGTCCTTACTTCATTCCCATGGATTAATAATCTACCATTTACATCATCACTCTTTCACATTCCTTTCTGCTGTCACTTCTACATTTCCACACCTCTTTCCAGAATAACTTCATACTTTCAGAGAAATCTGCATTCATTTTTCCTCCCAAATCATCATTTACCTCCTTCCTTTTCCACTTCACTTGTCTCTTTACATGCTATTTGCTCTCAATATATTCAGTTCATATTTCAAATGAACCCCTGTTCTGTAACCACTCCAGCTACTTCTTCCTCATTTCCTCAACTGCTCTCTTAACCTCTTCATCCCATCATGCCGTACCTTTCCTCTTTCTTGTTACTCTTGCCACACCACACACCACTTTAGCATTCCTAACTAAGTAATAATCCCTATGTATTTACCTAACTGTATTTACCTAAATGTGATATACAGGAAATGAGCTATGCTCATGGGGTCCCGTCTCTGTTTCTCAGTAAGTCAAATTTTGCTTTAAATTCATTTAAATTTTTAGACTGGACGATCTCTTTGTCCAGGCTATTCCACAGGTCTATGCATCTATAAGGAAAACTATATTTCTTGATGTCCTTCAGGCAGTGCGGCTTCTTTAGTTTCATTCCGTGTCCCCTTGTTACCCTCTCATCCCACACAAACAGATTTTCTCTGTCAATTTTATCTACTCCTATCATGGTCCTGAACACTGCAATCATGTCGCCCCTCTCTCTCCTTTCCTCTAAGGAAGGAAAATCCAGCCTTTATAGCATCTCTCTGTATGACAAATCTGCCAGACTGGGGACCATCTTGGTTGCTGTTCTTTGTATTCTCTCAATCTTGGTTATATCTTTTTTGTGTGGGGACCACACTACTGCTGCATATTCTAACATAGGGCAGATCATGGCCACTATCAATTTTTTCACCATCTCCTCATCTATGTAATGAAATGCCACTCTTATACTGGTCAGGAGTTTATATGTCTCTCTAACTATCTTATTTATGTGCTTTTCAGGTGACAAACTATCCTGGACCAGCACTCCCAAATCTTTCTCTTCTCTCACTTTCCTAATTGGTTCACTACCCATCAAATAATTCTGTGATGGTCTCTTGGTACTTTTACCCATTTCCAATATTTTACATTTTATTGTGTTGAATTTCATTTCCCACATCCGGCTCCAATCATGTATCCTATCCAGATCCTCCTGTAGCTTTCTACAGTCCTCTTCAACCGCTACTTTTCTCAAGATCTTTGCATCATCAGCAAAAAGACTTGCATAACTGTTCACTCCACCTACCATATCATTTATGTAAATCAGGAACATTACTGGTGCCAACACCGAGCACTGTGGGACACCACTCGTTACTTCCCTCCATCCAGATGTCCTGTCCTTTATTACTGTTCTCATTTGTCTGTCACTCAGAAAGTCTCTCACCCATTCCAAGAGGCTTCCCTTCAGTCCTCCTATATGCTCTAATTTCCATATTAGTCTTTTGTGGGGTACCTTGTCGAAGGCTTTCTCCAGATCTAAATACACACAGTCCACCCAACCGTCTCTCTCCTGTAGCACGTCAATTGCCCTTGAGTAGAAGCTCAATAAGTTTGAAACACATGACCTCCCACTTCTGAATCCAAACTGACTTTCAGTCAGAATATTCATCCCCTCCAGATATTTTATCCATCTATCTTTGAAGATTCTCTCACACAATTTCACGACCATGCTGGTTAGGGACACTGGTCTATAATTCAAGGGTTCTTCCTTGTTTCCTCCCTTATAGATTGGTACCACATATGCCCTCTTCCATTCCCGAGGCACTTTCCCCTCTTCCAGGGAACACTCAATTAAACTGTGAATCTTATCTGCCAGTTGTTCTCTGCATTCCTTCAGTACCCAATTAGAGATTCCATCCGGTCTTGGGGCTGTCCTTACATCTTCAGTTTCCAGCAATTTGTACACTTCCTGCACTTCCACTTTTATGTTTTTTATCACTGCATTTCTAGCCACTCCCTCCCACTCCTCAAAATCCCTTTCCTTAGTAAAAACTGACTGGAAACATTTGTTCATTATTTCAGCTTGCATTACCGCATCCTTGTAGACCTCTCCTTCTACATTCAGTTTGGTGATTCCTTTCTTTTGCTTCAATTTGCCATTAACAAATCTATAAAACAATTTGGGTTCGTCCATACATTTGTCAATTATACCTTTTTCAAAGTTTCTTTCTTCCTCTCTACGTATTCTTGTATATTCATTTCTAGTTCTTTTATATTCTTCCTTTGTTCTGTTATTACCTCTCTTTCTCCATTTGCTCCATGCCATGTCCCTCTCTTTTTTTGCTGTCATACACCTTCTATTAAACCACGCCTTTTTCCTGTTTACTTTCCCCCTTACTCTTGGCACATATCTTTCCACTCCCAAATTATAGAGGTCTAAAAAGATATCCCACTTCCTCTGTATCTCTTTTGTCTCTCTGAATTTTCTCCAATCCGCATTTTCAAAAATTTTTCTCAATTCTGCAAAGTTTGCTTTCCCAAAGTTGTTTCTTCCTTGCCTATAGAGCTCATCTCTTGGCACCACGTTCCCTATTATCATCTGGAACTCAATGACCACATGATCACTTTTTCCTATAGACACAAATATTTCAAAGATTCAATTACATCAGGTTCTTTGGATAGTAGCAAATCTAATCTTGCTGGTGTGTCATCACCTCAGAATCGTGTCTCTTCTTTGACCCACTGCGTCATTACATTATTCATTGCTATATTTAACAATTTAGTACCCCACGAATCTTCGCTGCCTCTCGAGTCCCATTCCTCCCAGTTCACCTCTTTACAATTAAAGTCACCCATTAGGATTATATTGTTGCTTTTCTCAATCACTTTCTGTAGATAACTAACCATGTCTGACAACATCTCCTTGTATTCATCGTCAATCCATGCTCTCGTCTTAGGGGGAACATATACCACTGCCATATCTCTCTTACCATTCTCCCCAGTTTCTAATTTCATCTTTATCGCTTCGGCCGTGCCCTCTACCATTTCCACTGTGTCTCCAATTATATTGTCCTTCACTGCTATCATCACTCCTCCTCCTGTTTTTTCTTTTCTGTCTCTTCTCCATAATTTGTATTTCCCATCTCCCATATGAATATCAATATCTTCTTTCAGTTTAGTCTCTACAAAGCACATAACATCAGGTTCGTGTACCCTCAAAAAATCATTTATTTCTAACCTTGCCGATATTAGTCCATCAATGTTTGTGTACGCCACTTTCAAACTTTTTTCATCGTTTTTTATACTCTCTTCTCTCCTTCCCTCTGTCGGTACCACTTTCTCAATTTCAGATCTATAACTCTCCAATAGAACTCTGTCTTCTCTTTCTCCGTTCGCTGTTCGTTTTTTATCTTTGCTTCCTTTACTAACTCCTTTAATTTAGCTCTTTCCTCTTCGTTTGCATCTCTCCTAATCCAAACATTTTTAAACCCCTCTTTATCTGACAATTTCCACATTCTACTTATGATTTCATTCACTATTACTTGGGACTTAAACTTTACTTTCAAAGGCCTTGCCCCACCATCCTCGTACTTTCCTAACCTAAACACTTCTTCAATCTCTTCTTGGGCTTCATTGTTTCCCTCCATAACCAGTGATATTATTTCTTTAGCTTTGCTCAGTTCCTCTCTCTCTCTTTCAGATCTTACTGTCATTCATTTTTCTTTTATTCCTGAAATTATCACACATTTTTTCTTGTCTGATACATCCCTGACCAAAGATTCTCTACTTCTTAGTACTCTAACCAATTCCTTCTCCACTTTTTCCTTACTTTGTTGTTCTATGATCTCCTTCAAATTTACATTTCCTTCCTCCTGTATTTTCTTCCACCCCTTATGTTGCTCCTTGATTTCCTGAATATGTTCATCTTGCCTCCTTGATTTTGATTCGTACTCCTCTAGTTTACTTTTTATTCTGTCCCTTTCTTCTTCCAACCTCTTATTCTCCCTCTTGAGCTGTTTTATTTCATTTGATGTGGATTCGTTACTCACCTTTAATTCTGTGACTTCTTTTTCTTGTTCCTCACTACGTGTGCTAACTTTTTCCAGTCTATTCTGTAAGACTCTGATCTCTCTCTCTTGCTCTATGGTCCATTCCTGCAGCTGCCTAATTACTTCCCATACCTTTTTTAACTCCTAGACATTCCTCTCCGCCATTTTCTCTACACCTGCTACTCTTGTTTGTTGCAGCTTATCACTTCCTTTACCTACAATTTCTTCGGAGAAGCCCACAAATTCCCCCTCGCCAGTTGTAAACAATCTTCCGTCTCTTTCCGCCATGATACAACCATACGCAAGCTTTCTTTTTCACTTAGTCTTGTATTTTTAGGGCCGAAACCTGCGTTTTTTTTTTTACTAATATCCGACGGGACCACCACTCACGCATTCAACCACATAATCACAATAGGCTATCTCCTTTTCGCAGCTAGTTCCGCAATTATTTCCCCTCGATCCAGGAGCAGCTCCGTCTCTCTCTCTCTCTCTCTCTCTCTACGACCCGTAGAGAGAGAGACTGTCCAGATTCATTTCATTCCAATTCACTGATTCCAACTCCTCCCCTATTTTGGTCCTGTATTCATCTGCCATGTGATCCTCAGCTTCTCGACTTTCAGTCTGTCTCCCTGACTGCTCCTGGCCCTCCTGCTCCAACTCACTCCCTTCAGCTTGATCTTGCATACCACAATCAAATGATCTGACAGACCTCCACATCGTTCTTTCATGGCCCCATTCACTACAATATTCATATGGTATGATATATATATATATTTAGAGGAGTAGGTTACAGCACCAGTCGAACAGGGCAGTACTCCCAAGGTGGATGGAAAGCTCATGACAGGGAGAGCTGGAGGACTAGTTTCTGACCATCCCCCTTTGCTGAACATTTCCAGTGTTTAAGTAACACAGAGAGTAGGCCAGCAAGCTCTCCAATACAAGTTTCTCTAACTGTCAACACCAAACTACATGCGCAGTATACACAACACTTCCTTTTCAAAATTAGAAAAGAAAAATGGCGACAACTAACCAAGCCTCAGAGTCCCAATGGGGGAGGAGACCATAAATGCCTCCACCATCCACAACTCTCCTGGTGACGACTCAACGTGCTGCCTAGAACCACTGTCTGACTCACTTCTTCATTTCAGCAATATTTGTGGCCTTTCCTCTAACTTTCGATCTGTTGAGCATCACCTCTCCTACTCTAAACTTCACCTTCTTTTCCTAAGTGAGACTTAGCTGTCTGAGGCAACTGACAGGAAACACTTCTCTGTATCCTCCTACTTTCTCTATACTCATTTCAAAGCCATAGGTGGCTGTTGTGTATATGTACACAACTACTTCTCTTGCTCTCGTGTTCCTGAACACGATTCTTCTAAATTCTCTACTCTATGGCTTTGGCCTTCCTGTCATTCTCTGACTAAATATATCTGCGCTGTTTACTTATCCCCTAATTCTACTGACTATGAAAAAATCTTCAACTACTGTACCTTACTTCTACGATGGAACACATTCTATCCATTTCTCCTTCCTCTGAAGTCTCCATTCTAGGAGATTTCAATGTTCACCACCACCTTTGGCTCTCCTCTCCTTCCCTTTCACTGATCCACCTGGTGAGTAAGCCTTCTTCTTTCTGTCCTTCATGATCTAGAGCAACTTGTACAGCACCCAACCCGGATCCCTGACCGCCATGGAGAGAGCTCCAACATACCTAACCTCTTCCTTACAACTAATCCTTCTGCTTCCACTGGTAACCTTTCCTCTCCATTGGGCTCCTCCTATCTCAACTTTATTAACTTAACCTATCCAATTGCTCTGGTACGGCCTGTGGCACTTTGCAGTCACGGACTGGGAAGCCCTGAGGCAGTACTTCTTTGATTTTCCCTGGAATGATTATTACTTCCATAGCCGGAAGCCATCTGAGTAAGCCTTGCGCATTACATAGATTATTCTCTCAGGCATGGAAGCATACATTCCCTTCTCACATCCTTTGACTAATGCAAGAAAGCCTTAGTTTAATCATGCTTGTTCTAATGCTGTCCACAACAAGGAGGGGGCCTACAAAAGGTACCAGAGCCAACCCACCCCTGAATCACATCCTTTTTATGTTTCTGCCCAGAATCATGCTAGATCTGTTCTTTGCTCTGCTAAAATTAATTTAATCCGTACTAAATGCTCTCATCTCTCCAACTTCAATGTTTCCCGTTCCTTCTGGCACTTTGCCAAAAACCTTTCTAACAATTTAACCTCATCATCCTTCCCTCCTCTTTTCCATCCTGATGGCTCTGGAGCTATTTCTTCTACTGATAAAGCTGATCTCTTCGCTCAGGCTTTCTCCTTCAATTCCACCTTAGATGACTCTAGTGCTGTTCCTCCATCACTCCCCCTCTCTGACTTCTTCATGGATGACACTAAATTTCTTCAGCTGATGTACATGTATTTTCTGCCATCACTGGCCTCAATACTAACAAGGCATATGGGCCTCTTGTTGTCCTCAAGAACTGTGCTTCTGTGCTTACACTCTGCCTGGGTGAACTCTTTTGCCTTTGTCTATCAACTTGTCTCTTTCCTTCTTGTTGGAAGTTTGCTCTCATTCAGCCAGTTCCAAAGAAGGGTGACCATTCCCAACCCTCTAACTATCGTCCAACTGCTTTAACATCCTGTGTCTCAAAAGTTTCGAGTCAATTCTTAACAGAAAAATATTAAAGCATCTGTCCAATCACAACCTTTTTTCTGATCATCAGTATGGGTTCCGTCAGGGATGCTCCACTGGCGATCTTCTCAACTAACTATCAGACTCCTGGTTAACCTCCTTTCGGAACTTTGGCAAAAGCTTTGCCATTGCACTTGATATCTCCAAGGCTTTCAGTCAAGTCTGGCACAAATATTTAATTTTCAAACTGCCCTCTTACAGTTTCTATCCTTCTATCCATGCCTTCATCTATAGCTTCCTTTCTGGTTGTTCTATATCCGCTGTTGTAGACAGCCATCGTTCATCTCCTAGACAATGGTGTTCCTCAGGGCTCTCTCCTATCACCAACTCTCTTCCATTTATTCATCAATGACCTTGTACCCTGTACATCTAACCCTATCCACTCGTACGCTGATGATTCCACCCTTCAACTTTCCATTCAGTTCCCGCAACCTCCATCTCAGCAGTTACTTCAACACACAAGGGATGAGGTTACGGCACACCTAATGTCTGACTTGGCTCATATTTCTGACTGGAGTAAAAATAATTTGTTGTTTATAATGCATCAAAGACTCAGTTCTTACACCTATCAACCCAACAAAATCTTCCACAGATGTACCCAATAATGATGAATAATATCCAGCTCAATCCTGCATTACCCTTGAACATGCTTGGCATTTCATTCACTGGGACCTATCTTGGAAAAATCATATTACATCTCTTGTAAAATCTCCTTCCGAGAGATTAGGTGTGCTAAGCCGACTTCGTACCTTCTTTACCCCTGTACAGTTGTTGACTTTATCTATCTATCTATCTATTGCCAGACGCCCCAATCCTGTACAGGGTGGCCACAAACAAATCAACTCCACGTTGCTATGTCCCCCACCATTTCACTGCCCTGCTCCCAGCTCACACACCCCTCTTACATATACCTCTCCTCTCCATCCCTCCATCTCATCCTCGGCCTCCCCCTCCCTCTCCCCCCCTTCACCTTACTCACATACACTCTCCTCGTCAGTCTCTCACTCTCCATCCTCTTCACATGCCCAAACCAGCTTAATGTGTTTCTCCTAATGCCTCGTATCACATTCACATCCACACCACAACACTCCTTCACTTCCTCATTTGTCAGTCTGTCTCTCCATGTGACTCCACATGCTCCTCTCAAATAACTCATTTCCACTGCTCTCACTCTTGACTTCTGTCCCTCCAACAGGGTCCAAGCTTCACTTCCATATGTTAGAATGGGTATCACAATACTGTCATGTAGTAGCGTTGTCACTTCCATGCTCACTTCCCTATTTCTTATCACTGTTTTCAAGGAACCAGCAACCTTTCTTCCCTGCTGCACCCTTTCAAGCACTTCACCCTCCACTCTTCCATCCTTACTCATCACACTACCCAAGTACTTAAATTCACTCACATTCTCCATATCCTCTCCATCCAATCTCAATGTACATTCACTGACTTCATTTCTCACAAAGACCATCACTTTACTCTTCCCTACATTCACCTTAAGATCCCCTTTCTTGCACACTCTCCCAAACTCATCTACCAAGCCTTGTAGCTCCCCTTCATCTTCACTCAACAACACAGTATCATCTGCAAACAACAGTACAGGGAGTTTCCAAACACTGCCCTCCCTCACTAGGGCCACTCCAACATCCACTGCTCGATCTTGTATCTCTTTTATAACCCCATCCATATACAGACTGAACAACCATGGAGACATGACACATCATTGTTTCAGTCCAACCATCAAACGGAAAAATTCACTCAGTTCACCATCCACACGCACTGCAGCCTTAGCACCCTCATACATACACTTCATGGTCTTCTGCAACTTCTCATCTACTCCATATATTCATAATACTTCCCACAATCCTTGTCTATCCACCCTGTCATATGCTTTCTCCAGATCCATGAAGGCTGCATACAACTTCTTGCCCTTCTCTAGAAACTTTTCCACTAAAGATCTAAGAAAGAATATCTGATCTACACAACCTCTTCCCTTCCTAAAACCTCCCTGTTCTTCTCCAACTAATTCCTCTGTTATTTCCCTAACTCTGTCAGTAAGTATCCTACCATATACTTTCCCTATTACACTAAGAAGGCAAATGCCCCTATGATTACCACAGACTTCTTTTTCCCCTTTTCCTTTGTACAGGGGAATAATTATACCTGACTTCCAATCCTCCGGGACTCTATCTTCCTCTCAGGCCAATCTGCACACCTTCCACATCCATTCTACTACTAACTCTCCCCCATGTTTCAGCATTTCACCACACACTCCATCAATTCCTTGAGCTTTCCCATTTTGATTTTCTTCATTGCTTCCACCACTTCCATCCTACTGATTTCTTCCTCTCTTCTCACAGCCCTCCTTCTCCATGCCATTCCCCAGCCACAAGTACTTGCATTTCTTTCATTCTCTATGTTCAACAATTCATTAAAGTGTTCTCTCCATCTGTTCACTTTCTCTCCCTTCTCCACTAGTAATCTACCATTTTTAGCTTTCACACCCCAACTAACTTCGTTGGCTCCCTGTCTAACGCTCTTTACCTCTTTCCAGAACATTTCCTTACATTCCCTCCACTTTCCAAATTCCTCATCCACTCTCTTCTTACTAATCTTTTCACCTCTCTCCTCCTCTCTACATATAACTCTCTTCCATCTCTCAACTTCTTCGATGCCCCTGCTCCTCATCCACTCATTATATGCTTTCTTCTTTTGTGTCACAACCTCTCTCACCTCTTCAGTCCACCATGCTGTTCCCTGAACCCCCTTTTGTCTTCTCTTCACCCCACACACCACCTCACATGATGCACAGATATCTTCTGTGAATATCTTGCACACACCTTCCACATCCCCCCCTGTGGCGGGGGGGGACACAATCTGGCCGCACTGTGGGGTGGTACTACTACTACTACTACTTTGCGCCGGGTAGTGTTAGGAAGAATTCCGCCACCGTATTCCCTGCGTGTCATAAAAGGCGACTAAAAGGGGCAGGGTGAGGGGACTAGGGACCCCCTCCTCTGTTTTTAGGGTGAGGAGACTGTAGCACCAGTCGAGCAGGGCAGTACTCCCAGGGAGGATGGATAGCTGATGACAGGGAGAGCTGGAGCTCCCGTTTCATCAGCCCTCAGGACTTGTTCCTGACCATCCTCCTTTGCTGAACTTTTTCAGTGTCTCAGTTACACAGAGAGTAGACCAGCATGCTCTCCTATACAAGTTTCTCTAACTATCAACACCAAACTACATACACCTACACACTACACTTCCTTTTCAAAATTATCAAAAATGGCGCACAAAAATCATGCCTCAGAGTCCCCAGGGGGGGGGGACCATAAATGCCCCCACCATCCGCCCCTCTCCCGGTGACGACTCAAAGAGCTGCCTGGAACCACTGTCTGACTCACTCCTTCTTCATTTCTGTAACATTCGCGGCCTTTCCTCTAACTTTCACGCTGTTGAGCACCACCTCTTCTCCTCTAAACCTCACCTTCTCTTTCTCACTGAGACTCAGTTACTCGCTTCCTATCCGCTACCTAGTGGCGGACTTTGGGGGGAGGCTTGGCTGGGGTTCCGCCGGCATAGATCATGGGTCCGGGGCGAGATGGGGCTCGAATCTGTGCTAGAGGGTACAGGGCATTGCGGTTCCCAGGCTGCCGCTTCCGCTCATTAGAGAGGGGCCCGAACCTGGGAGTAGCGCCCCAGGACGCTGCCCTATCAGTGGGTGTATAATGGCGGGGCAGTTGCAGTGCCAAGCCGCGCTTGGAGGGTGTCCCTGCAGCTGTCCTGGCAGGGTGCCCCGAGGCCACTACCACAGCCACTAGTAAGCTGGTGGGCTAGGGGTCCCAGATCCATTGCCTGGACCTGGGTCTGTGCAATGGGTCGGGCCTTTGGAATGTTTACCCCCCTTTATCTTACCGACTATGAACTACAAAAACAAGCACCAAAGCAAGCCTGGGGACAGCAAATCACCCAGGGGGTTTAGGGTGGGTTCGTGGAATGTGGGAAGATTGAGAGGAAGAGCAGGGGAAGTTGTTGAGGCATTTAGTAGGAGGTGGGTGGATGTGGCATGTCTGCAGGAAGTCCGGTACAGGGGTGGATCAGCCAGAAAGATTGCTGGGAAGGATTGCTACTATAAGTTGTTTTGGCAGGGGGAACTGACGGATATGGGGGTGTGGGTGTGTTGGTTGCGGAGAAATGGGTGGAGTATGATATGAATGTCATGAGAGTAAGTGATAGGATAATTGTAGTGAAGATTTTGATCGGACGGGTGATGGTTTCAGTTATATCAGCATATGCTCCGCAGGTAGGATTGGATGACACAGAGAAAGATAGATTTTGGGATGATTTAATACGTGTAATAAGTGGTATGGGTGATGATAAGGTAGTGGTTCTGGGAGGGGATTTAAATGGTCATGTGGGTGAAGCAGCTCAAGGTTATGAAGGAGTCCATGGAGGATGTGCATATGGTGTGAGGAATGCGGAAGGGGAAAGAATACTCGAGTTTGGGGAGGCTATGGACATGATTGTGTGCAACACATATTTTAGAAAAAGAGTGAGTAGATTGATTACGTACGAGTCTGGGGGAAATAGTAGCCAGATAGATTATTTTCTGGTAAGGAGGGTTGATAGGAGATTAGTGAGGGATGTTAAAGTTATAGGAAGCGAGGAGTGTGTGCAGCAGCACAAACTGTTGATTTGTGACATGGTGCTTAAGGAACGAGCGATGAGAAGGATGGCATATGTACCTAGGAGGAAAATATGGAAACTGAGAAACCAATCAGTAAGGGATGCCTTTTATAGTGAGATGAGGAGAGTGGTGGCTGAACAGGAAGCCGAAGATAGAGACGTTAATGAACAGTATGGAGCCCTTAAGAACAACCTCTTGAGAGTTACCGATGCAGTATGCGGTTGGACAAGAGGCCCACCAAGACATAAAGTAACTTGGTGGTGGGATGAGGGTGTAGAAGCCGCAGTTAAGGAGAAGAGAAGGCTTTTCCGGGAATGGAAGAAGGGTGGTAACAGGGAGGAGTACTTGGCTGCCAAGCGCAGGGCTAGAAGAGAGGTATACAGGGCGAAGTCTGAGTCACAGAGACTTTTACTTGATAATCTAAATCATGAAGGAAGGAAAAATATGGTTTTTAGGGTGGCAAATCAG
>JAGKTI010003158.1:0-23631 GCA_018397915.1 Birgus latro | reverse complement strand
GAGAGAGAGAGAGAGAGAGAGAGAGAAAAGGACCCGAGACTAGGTTATGGAGTGTGCCCTCAAGGAAATGGGACTGAATGGGGAGGCTGCCAGAGATCAGCCAGTGGGGAGAGCCGCCACTAAGTAACCAAAGCCAACACACGCAAATATGCTGGAGCCTTTATCAACGATACAAAATTATTTCCCCTGCTGCATTCCTTATATCATATGCTCATCCCCTATGTATCCCTTCATATCTTTGAGCTGTTTACCCATCTGACCAATTAAATCCCCACCCAAAACTATAATATCATCATCCCCCATACCAACCACCATATATATCAAGTCATCTCAGAATCTATTTTTCATAATTCAAGCCAGCCTACAGAGCATACGTTGATATTACTGAAATGGTGTGTTTATGAAAACAATATTTTCACTGCTATAATCTCTGCATTTACTTTCATTATATTCATTACACATTCCACCCATTTCTCCTCAACCAGCACATCCACACCGTCACATTCGTCTACACTTCCCTGTCAAAACAATTTATGCCTACAGTCCTTTCCAGCCATCATCCTAGCTGACCCTCCTCTGAACTTGGCTTCCTTGAACTCAGAGTCTCTGCCTCTTCCCCCACTCTACCCTTCAAACTATCCACAATCTACAATGCCATTCTGAATCTCTTAGGTGATCTGATTTTCACAAGTCTGCTTTTAATGCTTTTGCTTTTCATTTTTGTCATGGATAAGGCTCTGCCCACCCAAACAGTTCCAAGTCTAGGCATGGGACCAGGGACCTACAGCCCACCATCCATGGACAGTGCCTGTGGCAGTGGTCTAGGCCCTGCCAGGACAGCTACAGTGACACCTTCCAAGCACGCCTTGACACTGTAACTGCCCCGCCATTATACACCCACTGATAGGGAAGCCTCCTGGGGTGCTACTTCTAGGCCTGTACACCTCTCTATTTGGGAGAAGTGGCAGCCTAGGAACTGCAATGCCCTGTACCCTCTGGCACAGAACCGAGCCCCAACCCATCTGGTTCAAAAACTGCTCTAGCGATGCCCATGCCACATCTTCCTTCACGTTTGCCACTAGGTTGTGGGCAAAGTTTTCTGGCGGCATGCATTTGCTAAATGCTGGCGTCAACCCCTGTGACGCAGTGAGGTACGTTGAGTGCTAAATAAAGTGTGCGTAGAGGAGTGCATGAGATAGGAAAAGAAACATATCTGGAAGAGTATGCTGGCCTACTCTTCAAATTTATGTCACACTGAAAAGGGTCAACACAGGGGGACAGTAAGAGTATTCTGATGGCTGATGGAACAGGAGCTCCAACTCTCCCTATCACAAGTATAGGCATACACCGGTTTAATGATGCAACTGGCTAAATAAAAACCTATCACTAGGTGTGGTATTGTATCACGGAATAGATTTAACACGTAAAGTATAGGGATGTGTTTTTGAGCCTTGGGTTTCCCCTCGCCAACCAAGTCCTAAACCCACCCAAAAGAGTCCAAGAAAAAGGTTAACCTGCCCCGTGCTGATGACGTACTTGTACATCGGCGATTTGATATACAGTATTTGCCAAAATTCGAAAATTCAAATTAGGAGCCAAAAAATCAGCTGGGATATTCCCGCACCTCTCTAGGCCTTCCTATTTCATCTATATACCCAACAAGAGTGTCCTTGGCTTGAACACCATAGTTACCGATGAAGAAAATGCAAAGCTTCTGCCTCCTCTCACTCTGGTGGCAGCAGGCAGTGAAGTCTACAGGCACTACTTCGAAGTTTTCAGCCACCTGCTCAGGGAGAACTGACCTCAAAATTGACCTAAATGGCTTCTGTGAGTACTTTTATGGTTGTTCTCCATGTTTTCTCACCATTTCTAACCCATTTAGGAAAGAAGAAAAAAAAAATTGAAAATTAGCCGGCACCACAGTTCCATGAGGGTCCAAGGTCTGCCAGTATACGGCAGGTTAAAGCCAATCTAAATGGCCTAACAGCTGTAAAAGAAGCTAACCTAAGCCTAAAACTAGTGCCTATCTCGCTTGTACCCAGTCAAGGTCACTGGAGAATGCAATCTCCAACTCGTATTTAAACTCGTTAGAAAAGAAGCAGCAGCATTGTATACAATTCCACCATCAGATGGTCCCGGGACAGTTAAATAAACATCTATTATGCATAATAATAATGTATGGATGATGCAGAATCGTCCAAGGTGTGAACTGTTGTGAGAGAATCACTGATGCTTTGACGGGGAATTCGATCGATGACGTGATCAGGATAGCCTTTTCAATGGACCCTCTTTACGTCATTTTTTTTTTTACTGTTCTGGTTGCTGAGCTCCTATATTTTTCTTTTTTCTTACTATCCAACATTTATTTCAAAATTACTTTGTATTTTCAAAGTGTTTTCCCTTGAACAAACCGAATGTAAACATAATTTATCAATCGATGATGCAATTGTGATAGCCTTTTCAACGGCCCCATTTTAAGTCATTTTTGTTACAGTTCTGGTTGAGGAGCTCCTTTATTTTCTTCTCTTTTATTTTCCAACATTTATTTAGAAATTCCTTTGTATTTTCAAAGCATTTTGTCTTGAACAGCCTGAATGTACACACATGATTTAAAAATGTCATAGTTTTCATCAATGAATGAAATATTTACACTCTAAGGTTTTCATAACTATTAATATTTATTTTAAGCTATTATTATGTAAAGAATCACATTACGAATCACACTATTATGTATCCTATCCACCCTCTGTACTCCACATACATTCCTCAGCAATCCCATCTCCACTGCTCGTACTCTTGACTTTTCATTTTCATGTCACACCACAGTCTCACATCCATATGTAAAAGCTGGCACTAACACTCCTCCATGCAGGCCTCGTGCAGCTGCAACATTCAAGCCTCAGTTTCTTATCAAGGCCTTCATTGCACTAGCTACTTTCCTTCTTTTCGTCACTCTACTTTCCAATTCTTTTGCACATTTTACTCTCTTTGCTATCACTGTACCCAGGTATCTGACCTCTCTCACCAATTCCAGTGATAATGTGATTCCTGAAAGATGTGGAGTCAGGAAGTCAGTCGACACCAGAATCGAAGAGAGTGTACTGGGATGGTATGGTCATGTGGAGAGAATGGATAACAACAGAGTCGTGAAAAAGGTATATGTGAGCGAATATGAAGGAGGGAGGAGGCGAGGTAGGCCAAGGTGAAGGTGGAGAGATATGGTGGATGAGTGTGTGAGGAAGAGAGGTTTGGAAGTCAGTGAGGCTTGGGAACTGACAAGAAATCGAGCTGGCTGGATGAATGTTAAGTGCATGATCAGGGATCTAGCACCCCCTTTTAACGTGGCAGCGTCCAGATTGACTCTATCAAATACGTTTGTGATGCTACGGAACGTGGTGAATGTTTTTGCCGTATCCGATAGAGCCAAGATTCCGGGGGCTTAAATGATGAGTGAATGGAAGTGTGGCCTGTTGGACTGGGCAAATTTGGGCTGTCTGGACAGTGCTACTCCTCACCCTGCCCTAGGGTGGCAAAGGAGGTCCGGATGATGATGAATGATGATTATTATTATGTACTCCAAGATAGATCAGATGATAGTTCAATGGTCAAACATGAAATATTCTTTGCTGAGTCACTTAGTTGTCCACAATGAATTGTACTTTGTTTGATGGGCGAGAATCCGTACTCCAAATCACAGTGTTTACTCCACCTATGACTAAAACATTAATCTAAATCCAAAAATAGTTTATAAATCAACCTAACGGGCTTAAATAATGAGTGAACGGAAGTGTGGCCCATTGGACTGGGCAAATTTGGGCTGTCTGGACAGTGCTACTCCTCATCTCGCCCTAGGGTGGGAAAGGAGGTCCAGATGATGATGAATGATGATGATTATTATGTACTCCATGACAGGTCAGATGGTAGTTCAATGGTCAAACATGAAATATTCTTTGTAGAGTCACCTAGCTGTCCACACTGATTTGTACTTTGTTTGATGGGTGAGAATCCATACTCCAAATCACAGTGTTCACTCCACCTATGACTAAAACATTAATCTAAGCCTAAAAACAGTTTATAAATCAATGTAAACACAAAATAAAAGTCTAAAGTATCACTGAAATAGGTAAAAAAAAAAAAAAAAGGAAAACCAGGGGTAGGCCTACAATAGGTGGGGTAGGGTGGTATTTCTACCTCCATCACTATTCCAGGGTATCACATCTAGGGGTTTCGTAAATCGGGGTTTGCCTGTATTCCCATCCTCCTTAGGGGTACCACCCCGATCACCTAGTGCTACAGCCTACTCCCTATGCTTAATTCACCTATGTGGTCACTAGTAAATGTATCTGTAATGATTGAGATGTGGACCCATGATGATGTAGCAAAAATACCTGTATTACGAAAAATCAGCACAAGAACAGCCTCCTGAAGTTTGGGTCACTTTTTCCACGACCCCCTGTGCTATGTACAGAACACTCACATTTTATATGTTAGCTTTACATTTTTTATAATATGGCGAGGCCATCAATGAGGTAAATCCAATTGAATTGCGAGATTTATTCAAAATAATGTGAGATAAGAATTTGAAGCATCCACTGCTCCTCACTAGCTTTGCGAGCCATCGCGAGGTGGTGCACATGGGAGTCTCTCCCAGTCCAACCAACTGTTTGTTCTTGTACATCATTTTGCTCGACTTTTATCATGGGTGGTAAGCATCTAGCTAATGAAAGTAAAGCTGGAACTGCATCCAAGAGACAAAGGAAGGCACTGAGCTTGTAAAGAAGCTTCAAGTACTGGAGAAATATGATAAAGGCCATAAAACATCAGTGATTAGCCATGACACTGGACTGAGTGAGAGGACCTTATGCACAATTTGTAATAATGCCAGCAATATATGAGTCAGTATTAAGGCTGGAACTCTGCTATCAACACAAAACTCATCATACACACTTAGCTTGCAAATGAGGAGGATGGAGAAGATATTAGCCACCTTGACCGAAAATCAAAGCAAGAACACTCTGCCTGTCAGTGTGGGTTTTATCCAAGAAAAATCTAAGAGTTTCTATGCATGCATCACGACATCTGCCCACCGCATCCCAGTCAACTAACACACCCCAGTCAACCAATACACCTCTGATCACCTGCCATCTTCCTTGGGATCATCATCAGTGGCACAGGATTTAAAGTAAGGTGTGTAGAAGCCTGTGCGTGTGTAAAGCCTACTGCGTGGTTGTAGAAAGAGTGTTACCATTGCCTCCCAGGAAGATTAGTCGGTCACTCGGCATGTTTGCACGTGTGTTTATGTGCATGGATAAATCTTCTTTCATATAACGGTCTGGAATAAACTATAAGCCTAATGTATTGGTAACTGTACAATATGAAAGCCAAATATACATGCATCCTTGCAGCAGCTGAAGAACGTATCGCTTTCATTTTCTTTTATTTCTTATGAGATAATTGTGCTTAAATTATGCAGAAATTACTTTCCATGGCCTCTTCAGGAAGGCATCTCTCACTTATTTTTTTATTTATTTTTTTTAAATGCACAGAAGAAGGAACCAAAGGCCATGGGCCCGCATACTGTTCCTTCCAAGAAAAAGTAAAAACAATACCAAAGAGAGCCAAATTCAAGATCCATTCATTTCGAGATGCCTGGACACACTGCGTTTGAAAGATTGGAGATCATAGGAAGTAGGGAATACAGAGAGAGGTAGACAGTTCCAGAGTTGACCAGTTGCATAAATGAAGGACTGGGAGTAATGGTTAACTCTTGCATTAGAGAGCTGGACAGAAAAGGGATGAGAGTTTGTTGCTAGACGGGTACTACGTGCCCGTTGTAGAGGTGGAGGGATGCAAGCAGACAGTTCAGAGGCTACTGTACAATATATCCCACAACCTCTAGGGCATTACACCTCTGTATACACTAACTGTCACCTCTGTACACACTAGCCTTCATCTACCTTAATCTCTGTATACACTAATGTTCCCCTCTATATATACTAACCTTCCCCTCCATATACACTAACTTTCCCCTCCATACCTTTCTCCTCTGTATACACTAACCCTTCCCTCCATATACAGTAAACCCTTGATAAGCCGAACTTTTAGAAGCAGGAATCTTCAGTTAGCCGAACTCAGGCTGAGACCACATATGAAAGTAGGCCGAAATGCAAAAGTAGGGGGAGAAATGGCAGACTCGTGGCGCCAGTCTGCTGCTTGCTTTTGGAGACGGTAGTTGCGCCATTCTTACTGTCATTTAGTGCTGAACAGTGCTCTCCTTTTGCCTTCTGCCTTGCCATGGAAGGTTCATAGCTTAAAAGAAGTGATACTGGCACCTCTAGTCATAAAGGAATGAAGCTAAAAAAAAAAAAAAATGTGCGCGTGTGACAGTGTAGTGATCATGATTAAAGTTCAGTACTATTATTACTGAAAGTGTTACATTGCAGTCTATTACAGTGATTACATTTAAGTTCAGTTCTAAATATAGAGTGAAATAAATACTGGGTACTGTTTAGAATTTACGTTAAAGTATGAACTAACCCACCTCCACCAACTCCGTCTCCAAAACAAAACAAACTGCCGACGATCTTCTGCCTCTGACGAAAGGCAAATTATGTGCACTGAATTCTTTCTTTTTTGTCTTTCTTTATTAATTTATACGCTGTATATACTCCTTTACTTTAGTGTTAAGAAGACAAATAATAAGTACTGTTATTGCAATTTGGGGGGGGGTGAAAATCCATCTCCAACACACGTTACCGACAGTCGGTACTGCCTCTGTGAATGATTTTCTACCAATTAACCACTTCAGTACTCTGACGTCTATTTCTACTTTATTTACGCTTCCTCCAGCCGATTTTATGGCACTCAGGACTGGACTCACATACTGAAGGGGCTAATGAAGGCTGTACCAACCCCGTGCACTTCCACAGATCCAACCTACACTGACTAAAATTGTCTGGTGGCAGCAAGAACAAAATGAAAATACACCCAGCACTGAAGGGGTTAAATGTATATTAAATGCACTATATTGTTTTTTGTCATAACTAATTTATTTATATATGCTTCTTTAATTTAGTGTTGAAAGGACAAGTCATAGATATTGTCTTAGCAATTTTGGGGGGTGATAATTCGGTAATTTAGCAATTTTGGGGGGTGAAAATTCGGTAAGCCAGAAAATTCGGTAATTCGAACCAGGGTAGAGCCCCATATAGTTCGGCTTATCAAGGGTTTACTGCACTAACTTTCCCCTCTGTACACACTAACCTTCCCCTCCATATACATGAACTTTCCCCTCTGTATACAATAACCTTTCCCTCCATATACACTAACCTTTACCTCTGTATTCACTAACCTTCTGACATGTGTGCATGATAGGTGGGGTGGTAGGAGGGGCTACCGTGACATTATGGCAACCATATTCATCCGACCAGTCTCCACAGTCATCCAGTCGGTCACAGCGCCACCAGAACGGAACACAGTGGCCATTATCACAGCGGAACATCAACTCAGAACAGTTCTGCTGGGGGCCTGGTGGGAGGAGGGTGGTGGGTGGAGTTGGTGGGGGGGTCGTTGTTCTGGTGCAATTTAGTTCATCAGACTGATCTGTGCAATCTGCCTCACCATCACACTCCCATGATCTGCAAGTGGTAGGAATATGTATGAGTGACTACAATAAACCCTTGGGTGAGATAAAGGTCATTACGATGATGATGATGATAATGATTGATGATGATGATGGATGATGATGATGATGATGATGATGATGACTAATGACTGATGATGATGATGATGATAATGATTAATGACTGATGATGATGATTAACCCCTTAGCTGCATCCAGCATTCTGGAAATGCTGATCGATAGACTGCGTTGTACAATCCGGAAGACTGGCGTAAAATTTCCACAAATTTTTTTGCATTTTTTAAATACAGCGCATGCATATGCATTCTGAGTGGGAGGGAGGGGTACTACCTGGGTACAGCATTGTCTGCCACAGTCTAAGTACGCATCTCACTCTCGTGAGGTCAAGACCTACCTCCCAAACCCCTGAAAACCCCCCACCCCCACTGCCCGACTCTGTGGGATTCGCAGCCAGACAACATAAAGGTATTTGATTCCTCTGAAACAAGTGATTCTGAGGGAGAACAGCATCAGGAGATGGAAAGGCCAAACACTGGATGTGCAAGACCAGCTCTTGGTTATGGCACATGATGGATTTGATTTTATTTATTTATCTTTTAAAAATGTTAATCATGGTATGGAAGAAGAAATTGGAGCAGTATACTGGTGAGAATGAAGGAAAAGTATGAGTAGTGTTTGTGAAAGAAAGAGATAAGTGAGAAGAAAGTAACCTAAATGTGGTTCTCCTTTGACCAACCCATCAAGGGGCTCTCAGAAAGGTGCAAAGTGTACTTTATAATGATGATACAATGCTTTTACTGTTTTAACAACATGCTCTACTGCTGTATGGATTTTAATGAAAAATAAAAACTGTGAACACTACCAACATTGTTTGAAAGACTGATGATCCACATCATGAAGAAAATTTCCATGGAATTGTGAGGTCACTGTTATTGTCTCTGGCCTATAAGATTATCCCCAGTCTTGCTTCCATAATGATTCAAGTATTCCTTCATCCACCAAAACATTTGGTAATCCTGAAATCCTTACTTGAAGATGCACTGCTTTTTGTCATTACACTGAAACTGCCAGGCCTCACAGGAGTAAGAAGTACAATTAGCCTCGTCTGAGCCGTCCCTGCAGTCCATTTCTCCATCACAACGCCACGCCCCTGGCAGGCACCGGCTGTTCTTGACGCAGGAGAATTCAGTACCTATGAAAAGTACAGTAACACTGAATCATGATGCAAGAGAAATACTACTATGAAAACCATTAATGTATACTGTTGTTGTTAATGTAATATTTGCTAAAAAAGAAGTACAGATGGTATATACACTAACATTTTCACATCTGCTTTAACACTTGCTGGGATGATTCTTTGTGAGGTAGTTTACCTCCCTTAAGTCACTATATCATAACCTATGTAAACTGTACCTCATATGAGGCTTGCAGACCTTCATTGTGCCTCATATGAGGTCTGCAGCTCAGTAATGGTTAAATTAAAACAAGACTAAATAGTGAAGGTAATGGAAATGAAGTGCTTAACCCCTAATGATCAGGTTCCCCCCCCCCATAATACAGAACCAACAAGTAGTAAAGCAGAGTTCCATGCTTGCACTAGTCAGCCTTTTTTTTTATCTGACAGATACTTTCCAGTTGCACAGCCTTCTGCAGTACTCTGGTCAAGTCTTCTTACACTGAGATCCCTTCTCTGAACCTCATCCTATGTTTTCTTTTGTCCGACAGCAAGGGATGTCCATTTCACATTCGAGGTGTAAAGCGCTTCACTCAGTTACTCTCATACTTTCATTCCACATGTCCAAACTACTTCACCCAACTCATGTGCATCACCTTACCATTACTCTCAATGCCTGGGTATCCTTTTAAATCTACACATATTGTTATCTCCCTCAGTTTTTTTTTTTTTTTACTGCAAGAAAGAAGAAGGAACCAAAGGCCATAGGCCCGCAAACCGTTCCTTTCAAGAATAAACAAAAACAACATAAAAGAGAGCAAATTCAAGATCCGTTCATTTCGAGATGCCTGGACACACTGCGTTTGCAAGACTGGAGATCATAGGAAGCAGGAAATACAGACAGAGGAAGACAGTTCCAGAGTTGACCAGTTGCATAAATGAAGGACTGGGAGTAACGGTTAACTCTTACATTAGAGACTTGGACAGAAAAGGGATGAGAGGTTGTTGCTAGACAGGTACTACGTGCCCGTCGTAGAGGTGGAGGGATGAAAGCAGACAGTTCAGAGGAACAGTGGCCATTGAAGTAGCAACAGAAAAGAGAACAGTGCAGCGAAGAGACAGAGGTTGAAGGGAGCTACTAAAAGGAGGAGAGTTAATGAGATGAAAATCCTCTGACTCCACCATACTGAGAAGGGCTGTATGTGGGGATCCTCCCCACACATGAGAGTTGTACTCCAAACAGGGGCGAATAAAACCCGTCTATAAAGTCAACATCTGTGTAGGGGTAAAGAAAGTTCGGAGTCGGCTTAGCACACCTAATCTCTTGGAAGCAGATTTTACAAGAGATGTAATATGTTCAATCCAAGATAAACCCCAAGTGAATGGGATGATGTAGAAACGGGCTGGACATTATTAAACATCAGCAGGTACTCCAGTGGAAGGTTTTGTCGGGCTGATAGGTTTAAGAACTGGGTCTTTGATGCATTAAAAACAACAAGATTATTTTTACCCCAGTCAGAGATACGAGCCAAGTCAGACATTAGGTGTGCCATAGCCTCATCCCTTGTTTGTTGAAGTAACTGCTGAGATGGGCGTTGCGAGAACCGAATGGAAAGGTGAAGAGTGGAATCATCAGCGTACAAGTGGATAGGGTTAGATGTACAGCTCAGAAGGTCACTGATGAATAAAAGGAAGAGAACTGGTGATTGGACAGAACCCTGAGGAACACCACTGTTGATAGATCTAGGAGAAGAACGGTGGCCATCTGCAACAGCAGCTATAGAACAACCAGAAAGGAAGCTAGAGATGAAAGCACAGATAGAAAGATAGAAACCGAAAGAGGGAAGTTTAGAAATTAAAGATTTATGCCAGACTCGACTGAAAGCCTTTGAGATGTCAAGCGCAATGGCAAAGCTTTTGCCAAAGTCCCGAAAGGAGGATGACCAGGAGTCTGAAAGGCAGGTGAGAAGATTGCCAGTGGAGCGTCCCTGACGGAACCCATACTGACGATCAGAAGGAAGGTTGTGATAGGAAAGATGCTTTAAAAATTTTTTGTTAAGAAGATGCTTTAAAATTTTTCTGTTAAGAATTGACTCAAACACTTTTGAAACACAGGATGTTAAAGCAATTGGACGATAGTTAGAGGGTTGGGAATGGTCACCCTTCTTTGGGACTGGCAGAATGAGAGCAAACTTCCAGCAAGAAGAAAAGGTACAAGCTGATAAACAAAGGCGAAAGAGTTTACCTAGGCAGGGTATAAACACAGAAGCACAGTTCTTGAGGACAACAGGAGGGACCCCATCAGGACCATATGCCTTGTTAGTATTGAGGCCAGTGATGGCAGAAAATACATCAGCTGAAGAAATTTTAATGTCAGTCATAAGAAAGTCAGAGGGGGGGAAGTGATGGAGGAACAGCACCGGAATCGTCTAAGGTGGAATTGGAGGAGAAAGTCCGAGCGAAGAGATCAGCTTTATCAGTAGAAGAAATAGATAAAGAGCCATCAGAGTAGAAAAGAGGAGGGAAGGATGATGAGGTAAAGTTGTTAGAAAGGTTTTTGGCAAGATGCCAGAAGAAGCATGAAGAATTTGAGTTGGAGAGTTGGGAACATTCAGTGCGGATGAAATTATTTTTAGCAGAGTGAAGAACAGACTTAGCACGATTCCGGGCAAAAATATAAGAAAGATGAGATTCAGGAGTGGGTTGGGTCTGGTACCTTTTGCAGGACCTTTCCTTGTTGCAGACAGCATTATAAGAAGTGTGATTAAACCAAGGCTTTCTTGCATTAGACAAAGGATATGAGAAAGGAATGTATGCTTCAATGCCCGAGAGAATAACCTCCGTAATGTGTAAGGCACACTCAGATGGCTCCCGGCCATGGAAGCAATAATCATTCCAGGGAAAATCAAAGAAGTACTGCCTGAGGGCCTCCCAATCCGCAGCTCCAAAGTGCCACAGACAATGCTTCTTTGGAGGGTCCCCAGGCTGCACCGGAGCAATAGGACAGGTTAAGATAATAAAGTTATGATCGGAAGAGCCTAACAAAGAGAAAAGATTAACAGTGTAAGCAGAAGGATTAGTTGTAAGGAAGAGGTCAAGTATGTTGGAGCTCTCTCCAAGGCGATCAGGGATACGGGTAGGGTGCTGTACAAGCTGCTCTAGGCCATAAGGATAGAAAAGGTGTAGGCTTGTTCACCAGGTGGATACGTGAAAGGAGAGGAGAGCCAAAGGTGGTGGTGAACACTGAAATCTCCAAGAATGGAGATTTCAGAGAAAGGAGAAATGGATAGAATGTGTTCCATCGTAGAAGTAAGATAGTCGAAGAATTTTTGATAGTCAGTAGAATTAGACAATAAGTAAACAGAACAGATATATTTAGTCAGAGAATGACAGGAGAGCTGAAGCCAGAGAGTAGAGAATTCAGACGAATCAAGTTCAGGAACACAAGACCAAGATAGGTTGTTGTGTACATATACACAACAGCCACCTTTGACTTTGAAATGAGTATAGAGAAAGTAGGAGGATGGGCACTACCCATTTCATCATTCTTATTCCACTGTGCTAAAATCTGCAAATATTTCTTCTTTCACTAACCATGTTTTGCTGCAATATAACTTCACACTTCACACATAAGATGCAGTTTCTCTCTGTACAAAATGCTAGTCCCTTCACTGTCACTACAAGCAAAAAATCTTTATACATGAAATACTAACTCTAGCAACGAAATTAGTTTCTCCACTATCCTCTATGCTAAATGCATCCCTTTATTAGCAAATCTCATTATCCATCCATCCATCCATTATCCAATTCTATGTTGCCCCATGAGAAGTGTAGGAGCCCAGGGCTAAGCAAGTTGGTCCTGACATTTAAATTGAGTGACCAGCCTCACTCATCTCTGAGTGGCATTACGTGAGCAATAAACCCCAACCATCCCTTGGAGATAAACCTTTACTGGCTCAATCTGACTGGAGAGCCTTTATTACCCATTAAACCACCAGGTGCCATAATTTGGTTACATGGTTACCACCCAGCATAGTAAATGGTTTCCTGGTGTACAGGACATCATTTGGCTCAGTGTAGAGTCACAAATAGGCAGAAGGAAGAGGAAAGAATGAAGGAAAGAAGACAGAAGAGGAAGTGTAAAGTCACCCATAGGCAGAAGGAAGAGGAAAGAATGAAGGAAAGAAAGACAGAAGAGGAAGAAAGGAAGAGAGGAAAGGGTAAACACCCAAAGCAGGACTACATTGAGAGAGTGGATGGTGAGCTTCCCCACCCACAGCAGGACTACATTGAGAGAGTGGATGATGAGTGCCCCCACCTACCACATAATGGAAAGCCACATCCCCTTCATCAACTTCTTTCAAGCTTGACAGAAACATATCATATCTCTAGCTTTCACCATTCATATCTGGTTATACTGTACAAGCCATCTGTTATACCACTACAGTATATCCTGCACGTACCCACCCAACCTGGAAGCAAATGGCTGAAGTGGTATGTTTCTTGCGGTTTGAAGGGTTAATTTCCTGATGAGCTTGGGCCCACAACAACAACAACCCAGCCTCCACAAACACCACACAAGATGGATTTACTACCTATCCCTTTCCTGCATTCAGCACAAAGCCACTGACTGCTCTCCAAAAATGCACCTCTGTCCATCCAACAAACCATAACCTTTTGTCTTCCTTACACTGACTTTCAAGCTCCTAAGCTGCATACCATTTCTTAACTTTGTAAACTTTTCCATAGTCTATCTATTTATCTACTGCCAAACGCCTTAATCCTGTAAGGGGTGGCCACAAACAAATTGCCTCCGTGTCACCCTGTCTGCAGCCATTTCGTTGCCCTGCTCCCAGCTCACACCCCCCTCTCTCATATACCTCTCCACTCCACCCCACCATCTCATCCTTGGCCTCCCCCTCCCTCCCCTCCCTCCACCTCACTCACATACACTCTCCTCATCAGTCTCTCACTCTCCATCCTCTCCACATGGCCAAACCACCTCAATGTGTTTCTCTTAACCCCTTGATCACTGCGGTAATATTCTGTGGTATGTGAGCACCACACAAACATTCGACTCTGTGGCCCTGCAAAATATACCCATGGTTCTCCTGTACCACCTAAGTCAATGAATGTGTTCAGGGAAGGCCTGAGTGCGGAACTGATGTTTTTTGAAGCCTACATCATGGCAACAGTCTTGAGAAACATAAACAAACCGCTAGTCATGTATTATCCTGCCCCTGTGATGTCATAAAACGTCATGAATCGTCATACCACGTCACACTTTCCAAGCCAATAATATGAAGAATCAGTTTTCATGCCCACAATAGGGCCAATCATATTATTCTTATGTCATTGTGAAATAAATACCTCCAGCTTCCCAAGGAAGACTTCAAAGCCCGGTCTCAGTGTGTTTCCCTATCCTGCTCGAGTGTGTGCGCTACTTTATCGCCCCAGGAAACAATGGCGTCTTCCCCACCAGACAGTAGTGACGAAGAATATGAGCTTGACACAGATAGTGAAGGGTTATTAGAATATTATCAGGATATGTATGACTCAGATTATGAACATGATAAGGAAGAAATAAGTGATAAAAGTAGTGAAGGAAGTGCTGATACGTTGTCTGCCAGCAGAGGTGGTGATGACCAGCATAGTGACATGTCTGTCCCCCCATCTCCTGCCCACACAGCCATACATTTCACTCTCTTATCTGACCCATTTGCAGACAAAAGACCAGATGATCTTCCTCAAGTGATTCAGAAATTTACTGATTTGCATTCTGAAATTACTGCACACCATGAAAATCATCCAAAGACAGCTCTTCAAACTTTTTTGGTGATGATGATGTTGAATCACTGCATCTGTGGACCAACACTCATGCTTCATATTTCTTTCACGATAATCCTACGAGCAACTCATGAAGATTTATGAGCAGAAAATGGGTAGATGTGACACAGGAAGATCTGTATGTGTTTGCAGTATTGCAGTTACTCATGGGCCTCACCCACCTACCTAGGGTAGCTGATTGCTGGTCTCAAAATGTCTTGTGCCAAGGTCCATCTTTCTTCACAGAAGCTGTAACAAGTCGTAACAGATACATGCAAATATTACGATTTCTTCACTTCTCAGACCCTGATGATGGTGTGCCACGAATTCCTACATCTAAAATTGGGAGATTTTTTGAACTGTTGCGCGAGATGTGTATGATGTACTTTGATGCTGGCGAAAATTCTGGTGTAGACAAGGCTCTCATACTGTTCAAAGGACGGATCCATTTCAGGCAATACATCAAAACCAAGAGGAAGAGATTTGGTTCGAAGCTGTTTGCTTTGTGGCCAAGTGCCTCATGTGCTTGAGGCTACACATGGAATTTCTGCCTGTATACTCCAGCCATGTTTGATGAAATGAGGGCGGAGGGAGACCTTGCTCAGCTCAGCAAGTCTGAGCATGTCCCAGTCTACCTGTTGTTGTCAATAATGAATGAAGGGAGGCATGTTGTGCTTGATAACTGGTATTCCTCTCTCAAGTCAGCTGAATATTTGCTTGAGAAAAGCACACTGACAACAGGAACCATTTGTGCTAACAGAGAGGTGCCTCAAAATGTCTCAAGGCAACGACTTGACCAGAAACAGACAGTTTTTGCAAGAAAGGACAATATTCTTATGATGAAATACTCTGACCGTAGGGTGGTTCATGCTATAACCACGAAGTATGAGGCTGGTTTTGTAGAAAAGATGCGTCATCTCAGAGGTGGAGCTATGGAAATGGTAAAGAAACCCCTGCAAATAGAGTGCTACAATAAGCAGATGGGAGCGGTAGACATGGTGGATCAACTACTTGAGCCGTATGATCCAATAAGAAAATCAATGGCCTGGTTCAAGAAAACAGGAATACATATGATATCAAGAATGATGCTCAATGCTAGGGTTATCTACCATAACCTGCATCAGTGTCCAGAAAGTATAAATGTGAGAAATTTCATAAAAATGCTGGCTCATGAAATACTGGAGGAATGCAGCATAGCTTATGCTCCATTACTTACGGCTAAAGAAGAAGAGTCGAGTTCCAGAAAGAAACAAAAAATGAAGTACACATCACAACCAAGAATGCTACAGGCAGAAGCATCATTAGCTCATGCCCTGCTGCCAATCCCAAGCACAGAAAAAAAGAAATGACCACAACACACGTGAACGGTTTGCAGCGCTGAGTGAAAAACCAAGTGGACAAGGAAGTACTGTCCTGCCTGCAAAGATAAGCCTGGATTATATTTAGCTGAACATTTCCAGGCTTACCACAGCCAGTACCCAGCACACACCTCTCCCTTTCTTTCCCCCCCATATACCCACTCTCACCTGTAACTCCCCCACCATCCCCATTTTTTTTGCTCTGCACTCATGTTCAATTTTATACACACACTGAACATTCACTCTCTCATGTCTGATCATCTATGGTTCTGTTCTATCTGTTCTTGTCAATTTTTACACTTACACTATTGCTTGTGTTTGGCTTGGCTGAACTGGGCTGGGAGTGTGATACCACTGCCGTCTGTTCTGACCTCGCTAGGAAGATTATTATTTGGAGCAACTCAGCAACACTCATAGGGTAAGTGAACATAACAGTACTCTCTCCACAATGTACTGTATTTTTCAACCATATATATCTACCCAGTAACCGACTTTGAATCCATCCATCCATCATCCAATCCTACATAGCCCCACGAGAAGCGTAGGAGCCCGGGTCTTGGCAAGTTGGTCCTGACATTTAATATGAGAGAATACTGACTTTGAACAATTTACTATAATTACTTGCAACTCATTTAGTACATTGTTTTACCTACATTTTTTATGGAATCTTTTGTAGGATTTATATAACAGGAAATACTCAAATATTCAACATACTATAAAAAGTATTGTTGCAGGGATAAAAATAAGATCATCCCTCAAAAGGCTTGAGGACTGGGGGAGGGGGGATGCGGTATGGCAGGGGATTGCAATGTTTAAGCTGCGGTGTGGCCATGGTAAACAAGTGGTTAACGCTTCCTATCACATCCACATCCACACCACAACACTCCTTCACTTCCTCATTTGTCCGTCGTTCACTCCATGTGACTACACATGCTTCTCTCAAATAACTCATTTCCACTGCTCTCACTCTTGACTTCTGTCTCTCCACCAAGGTCCAAGCTTCACTTCCATACATTAGAGTTGGTATCACAATACTGTCATGTTGTAGCTTTTTCATTTCCATGCTCACTTCCCTGTTTCTTATCACTGCTTTCAAGGAACCAGCAACCTTTCTTCCTTGTCGTACCCTTTCAAGGACTTCACCCTCTAAACTTCCATCCTTACTCATCACGCTACCCAAATACTTAAAAGCAAACACAATTTCAGTTTCCTTCTCATCCAACCTTACTATACATTCACTGACTACACTTCTCTCGAAGACCATAACTTTACCGTTCCCTACATTCACCTTTAGATTCTGTTTCTTACACACTCTCCCAGCCTCATCCACCAAGCCATGCAGCTATCCTTCGTCTTCAGTTAATAACACAGTATCATCTGCAAACAACAGTACAGGGAGTTTCCAAACACTGCCCTCTCTGACTAGGGAAGCTCCAACATCCACTGCCCTTCCTTGTATACAGACTCAACAACCACAGAGGCATGACACATCCTTGTTTCAATCCAACATTCAGTGAGAAAAATTCACTCAGTTCACCATCCATACACACTGAGGCCTTAGCACCCTCATACATACTCTTCACAGCCTTCAACTTCCCAACCTATTCCATATAATCCTAATACTTTCCACAATCCTTGTCTATCCACCCTGTCATATGCTTTCTCCAATTCCATGAAGGCTGCATACAACTTCTTTCCCTTCTCTAGAAACTTTTCCACTAAAGATCTAAGAATGAATATCTGATCTACACAACCTCTTCCCTTCCTAAAATCACCCTGTTCTTCTCCAACTAATTCCTCTGTTATTTCCCAAACTCTGTCAATAAGTATCCTAACATACACTTTTCCTATTACACTATGAAGACAAATGCCCCTATGATTACCATACACTTCTTTTTCCCCTTCTCCTTAGTACATGGGAACAATTATACCTGACATCCAATCCTCCGGGACTCTAACTTCCTGCCAGGTCAATCTGCACATCTTCCACATCCATTCTACTACTATCTCTCCCCCATGCTTCAGCATTTCGCCACACACTCCATCAATTCCTGGGGCTTTCCCCATTCTGACTTTCTTCATTGCTTCCCCCACTTCCATCCTGGTGATTTCTTCCTTTCTTCTCACAGCCTTCCTTCTCCCAGCCATTCCCCAGCCACTTATACTTGCATTACTTTCATTCTCTATGTTCAGCAATTCCTTAAAATGTTCTCTCCATCTGCTCACCTTTTCTCCCTTTTCCACTGGTAATCTACCATTTTTATCTTCACTCCCAGCTAACTTTTTTGCCACCTTTTTCCAGAACATTTTCTTACATTCCCTTCACTTTACATCAGGTTCCTTCCAAATTCCTCATCCACTCTCTTCTTACTCTCTCTTACTATTCTTTTCACCTCTCTCCTCCTCTCTACATATAACTCTCTCTTCTGTCTCTCAACTTCTTCCACGCCCTTGTTTCTCATCCACTCACTATATGCTTTCTTCTTTTGTGCCACAACCTCTCTCACATCTTCATTCCACCAAGCTGTTCCCTGCACCCCCTTTTGTCTTCTCTTCACCCCACACACCACCTCACATGCTGCACAGATTTCTTCTATGAATATCTTGCACACACCTTCCACGTCCCCCATCTGCTCCAATCCACATTTACCCAATCGCTCCTCCACTTCCCTCTTATATTCTGCCTTTTTTCCATCCTCTTGTAACCTTTCCACCCTCCTTGTATGCACTACTTCCTCCTGTCCTTCCCTTCTTCTGTACCTCTATTTCATTTGGACCTGTATTCTGACCACCACGTCCACTCTCCCAGCATCTATATACTCTTGCATCCATTACACACCTTCTCAACCTTTTATCCATACACACATAATCAATCATTGCCTTCCGTTCATTCAGTTCACCACCCATCCTTCTCATCACTCGCCACATATACCCATGGATTATTTGTGCCTGAAGAGGGTATTGGCTATCACCAACCCCCTCCAGGCACAAATGTCCACTAAAGCACCGCCATTCTCATCCATCTCTGCAGGCACACTCCACTCACCAACTACTCCATCCACCTTCACATTCCCTACTTTTCCATTCATATCTCCGATCAAAAACAGTCTCTCACTCCTTTCAAACTTTTCCATGCACGCTTCAACATTTGTCCAGAACTCCTCTCTCACTCTGCTTGAACGATCTTGCGTTGGCGCGCACACGAACACAATCGCCCACATCTGTAGTCCAACTTTCGATCTAACCACACACAATCCTCAGGCCAACCGATCAACACTCTTTTTTATTCTCCTTCCATCTGTTACTCACAACAAAACACACTCCTTCTTTTGCCCTCTCACTCTCACCTACTCCTGCACATATACCCCATCCATACTCCCAATCACTCACACTCTCACCTTTCCATTTAGTTTCAGTTAATCCAGTTAATTTTCTATAGTACCCACCTTATTATCTGTAATCAGCACCAAACTATCTGCACACCACCACCACCACCACCTGATGATGATGATGATGATGATGATGATGATGATTATATTCTCAACCTACTGATTTTCTATAATTTCAAGGGCTACATTACCTCTGCATCTTGAGTCCTGTGTTGGCACTGTGCAGTTGGCCTCATCACTGCCATCATAACAATCATCCTCCATATCACACACCCACTTCCTGTGTATACATCGATTGTTGGCACACCTGTCAGGAGATATTGAGCAGATAAATACCCTTGTGGACTGAAATGAGAGTGACAGATGGACAAGGTGCCTGTATGAGACTGGTAGAGGAAAAACGGTGGAAAGGATGACTAAGGAGGAAGGACATGGTGTAAAGATATCCACAAGAGTGGTATGCTATGGTGGAAAAATGGTAAAGAGCTAGGTGATGTGGCGGCAATATGATAGTGGTCATCCCCTCTGGGATTAAGGTGTCTGGCAAAAGACAGACAGGCATTAAGGTGTCTGGCAAAAGACAGACAGACAGATAAGTGTCAACACAGTATACAGCTTAACCACCTAAATCCAATCAAGTATTTTTCATTCCACTTTTGCTATTTCTAGGCAATCATATTAAGTTCAGGAGAGACCTTTCAAACTACAGGGATTAAATATAGATAAATAAAATTAATAAAATTGTCTTAGGGTAGCAAGAATAGACTAAACATACATATATGTCATCTAAGTGAAGGGACTACTGTCATTATTTCCACTTTAGGACATTTCTCCCTGTATTAAGAAAATCAAACAGCCATCTAATATAAATCAAGTAAAGTGAGATAATCTATCTATCTATCTATCTATTGCCAGACGCCTCAATCCCGCACGGGGTAGCCACAAACAAATCGCCTCCATGTCACTCTGTCCCCTGCCATTTCACTACCACGCTCCCAACTCACACCCCCCTCTCTCATATACCTCTCCACTCCATCCCTCCATCTCATCCTCGGCCTCCCCCTCCCTCTCGCCCCCTCCACCTCACTCACATACACTCTCCTCGTCAGTCTTAACTCTTAATCATCATTTTTCTGGTAACAATTTATTTATCTGATGCTTTGTATCCCATATTTTAGTGCATTAGATGTAAGAAATGATGATCTTCACAGTGATTGCCACGTCCGATACTTACTTACACTAAGCTGCCAACTCACGAAAACCTATGCCTTACTTACCTCAAAATCATCATTTTTTTGGTTAAAATTTGATTAATTCATGCTTTGTGCCCATTATTTATGTGAATGGGGTCTTAAATAAGTGCTATGCATGTCTGGTAGGGAGGCAGGTAGGTGGTTCTCTGATTTAGGTTAGGTTAGGTTAGGGTCAAGAATGAAAGGTGCTGTTGGTGAGTGAATAGTGAACACCTTTGCAATACTTAGCTCTTAATCATCATTTTTCTGGTAACAATTTATTTATCTGATGCTTTGTATCCCATATTTTAGTGCATAAGATGTGAGAAATGATGATTTTCATAGTGATTGCCACGTCCGATACTTACACTAAGCTGCCAACTCGTGAACACCTATGCCTTACTTACCTCAAAATCATCATTTTGGGGTTAAAATTCAATGAATTCATGCTTTGTGTTCATTCTTTAATGCATACGATGTGAGAAAGGGTGATTTTCATAGTGATTTCCATGTCCGATACTTACTTACACTTGCTGGCAAGTTGTGAGCACCTATGCCTTACTCACCTCTAAATTATCATTTGTTGGTTAAAATTTGATTAATTCATGCTTTATGTGCATTATTTACGTGAAGGGGGACTTAAATAAGTGGTATGCATGTCCGGTAGGGAGGTAGGTAAGTGGTTTTCTGATTTAGGTTAGGTTAGGTTAGGGTCATGAATGACCAGTGCTGGAGCTTCAGGGCCACTATCAGGACAAGACCACTTTCCGGTCATGCCTTTGGCTCTATTACATCGGATAGTGTGAAGATTACTGTATTCACCAAAAGTATTACCATATGTTAATTCATAAAATCCCTATCATTCTCATTTCTCCATAATATTTCTCAAATTAAATGACTGCAGAAACAAGCATTGTTGTGAATAAAATACATAATACAGTAATCCAGCCTTAAGAACACGGTGTGTGCTGGTGTTATGAAACCAGTGTGGTGATGAAAACACAACCATGTACAACATAAAGCCTGACAACATTCAGAAGTTCTGTAAGTTACAAACTGAAACAAGGTGATGTCTCTGCATGTGTTCCGAAAGACAGTCATGGTGTTGGAAACTCGACTTCACAAAGCAATATGGTGCGATTCTGAAATTCTATGGCGAGTGAAAATACAGCGAATATCCCTTTACTCCTTGACACCGGCATTATTTTAGCGCAGCCACCCTCTATGTACTGCAATATTTCCCAAAATAGCCTTTATTCAAACCTTCACACAGTATCTGGGAACGTATAGCAGTTAGGGAAACAAATTAAAAACCAAACTATCGTACTCAACAACTCTTCTTCTTGCGAATGAAAGCATCCCCAGGTCTGAAGGTGGTCGTGTCGATGAGTACGGATGTGAAGAAGATGAGTGAGTTTTGGGGCTCGAAGCAGGATGTCTTCATGCGTGTGCACGCGGCCCTGACTCTGGGTTCACTCTCAATGTGATAACTTCTCCACTACTATATAAACAAGACACACTGGTGTCCGAGGCACACCCTATGGCACTATCTCTGAGCCCTTTCCTTGTATCTTGGAAAGAGGCTTGGCAGGGGTGGATGAGGAAAGGGGTACGTGTGAGGGGGTAATGGAATCGGACAAGAAGTTTCAGAAAAGACCGTTCAGCACCTGGCTAAGTCTCGGGACAGACTGAAGCAGGCTTGTGTGCACTGGCAGGATTCTCTCCCTACTCTTTGGTGGCAAGATCAAAGGGTGGCCAGTTCAAACTGTGGCTGGAATACATTTGTGGTTCCTACTAACAACCGGGGGGGCTCTGCCAACCTCGTTTGCATCGGTCCCGACCGACAGCCAGCACATAGGGGTTAATCACAAAACAGCACTTGTCGATGTCATTAGTTCATTTTGTTTATAAAAGCTCCAGCATGCTTGCATACATTAGCATGCAATGATATTTACTATTTAACAAAAGCAGATTTGTTGGTAGGCAGCAGTCTCCTAAATTATTTCATTTACATTATTTGTGTCACTGATAAAGCACTTTGGAAGTGACAACTGTAAATATTAACCTCCAACACCTTTTCCCACTCATATCACACACACACACATACACACACACCAGACACGGGAGAGACGAGACATGCCACTCCGCTCTACTAGGCCAGCTCGGCCCCAAATGGCCCATACCTAAAAAGTATCTTTGAGTCAAGCTCTGTACTAGGTCCAACTAAATATTGTTCTAATATAAAAGAGGACATTTAAGTAAAAGTGTTGTTCCAAAGACAAAATACAATAAATAGTGCAGATGCACTGAACAAGCAAATCAGCTGTTTAGTGTTTTGGCTACGGCATACTGGAATGCAAACTGTGAATACATTTTTCTCATAGTACCACAAGATGAGCACCATGATTAGTAAAGTAAATATGGAAGAAGTTAAGAAAAGGGATAAAGGTAGAAAGCATGATGATGATTTTTACCCGGAACTGGTGGAAATGGAGACATACAGTAAATTGGAAGAACGAGTGCACAGATTAGAGAAAGAATTTCAGAGTGAAACAGAAGAAATTAAGAAGCAGTTGCACATGCAGAAGGAGGAAAATGAAAAATTAGTAAAGGAAGTTAACATGAGAGACACAACAATAGATAAGCTTGCAGTTGAGGTTGGTACACTCAGAAGGAAGATTAGCAAAATGGGAAGCACAGTTGTCAACCATAAGAGTATTATGGAAGAGTTCAGAAATGATACAGAGACAATTAGGCAGGCTAGCACTGATAGATCATAGCAGTGATACTGAGGAGAAGATAACCCAGGTGAATGAAGTGATGCAAACCTACAAAAATGATGTAGAAACCAGGTATGCTGAAATAAGGTTAGCGAAATGGGAAGCACAGTTGTCAACCATGAAAGTATTATGGAAGAGTTCAGAAATGATACAGAGACAATTAGGCAGGGTAGCCCTGATAGATCATAGCAGTGATACTGAGGAGAAGATAACCCAGGTGAATGAAGTGA